>NW_004624734.1:5998983-6146293 GCF_000247695.1 Heterocephalus glaber | reverse complement strand
ATGGAATGAGATTTGAGAAAAGTTAAATTAAAGGCTCTGCAGATAATTGGAGAATATCAGCTGCCAAGATGTTCTTAATCTACTTCCTTTCCATCTTCTGGGATGCAGTTTATTATTATTATTATTTTTGAGGTAGCATCTTCCTGTGTTGGAAAGGTGGGTTCTCAACATGCAATACCCCTGCCTTAGTCCCTGAGTAGCTCGGATTATAGGCATTCACCACCATCCCTGGTAGTCTTTAGCTGATCTTCATGGCTAATCATACAGTTTTCAAACTTAAAGAAATCTGAACAGGTGTGGTGCATAGCTGTAATCCCAGCACTAAGGAGGTCAAGGCAGAGGACTGCAAGATCCAGGCCAGTGAAGGCAACATGGTGAGTTCAAGGCCAGACTGGGCTTCACTGGGAGACCCTGCCTCAAAAATTTCTTTTTAAATAAGTATTTTCCTGAGTCTAACTTTGAACTTCTTTTAAAAATGAACACAGTGCTGGGGATTTAGCTCAGTGTCTCCACACCCGCCTTGCAAGCACAAGGTCCTGAGTTCGATCCCTGAACTCAGACTACATAGTGTATCATGCTTTGTGCAGAAACTGCACACAAAATGAATCAAATTTCTTCCCATTGAAGTTGAGGATACTTTCATTTATGTTAAAGATAATAAGTATATTAAGATTAAACTCAGTCTGTTGGAATTTAGGGGAAAATCTTGAAGATTTCAGATATATTTCCCAGAGTTGATTTTCACAGTATAACTTTCATTATCACATAGCAGTACCTGGAAACAATAATGAAATTTCTTGTCTAGAATTTGCAGTGGGTCCATATGTGCTGATTCTTTGTAATATTTTAAGTGGAAATGTACCAAAACTGAATATTTCAGGGTTAATTTATCAGAAACCTGAAAGTGAGCTGAAGGAGGTGAGAGATTTTACAAGAAAAGCAGATAAAACAAAATTTTAGAGATGCATAAGAAGGGTTATATTTTTGTGTATGTAATGTACGTTTTGAGAGAGAGGCAGATAGAAGCAAGTGAGAGAGAAGCAACGCTTCAGACTTTGAGATTCAAACTGTTTTCAAATTTGTGTGCTGCAAATATTCTTTATTGTAAAAAATGCTTCCAGGCAAGGGCCGATGTTGATGTGTATTTTTCTGGTTATTATAACCCTTGTCTTCACCTATGATACGTTAGATTATCTTGGAATGCTAATGCTTGGTATAGCCCAGGAAAAATACTCAGAAAGTACTTATAAAGTAAATAAGCTTTAATTAAATATCATTGTCAAGCATTAATCATTATAGCACTGCTCCCTATGGAAATAAGGGTGGATATTCAATTTGTTTTGATTATGTATGAGTTTTAGCGGAAGCCTTGTTGATCTGTTGCTGCATTATGCAGTCCTTGCAGGGCTTCGTCCAAGAGTCCTCTGCTTGGATCTGAAGGAGGACCCGTCAATTTTTACTGCATACCATGCAGTGATCAATATTTTGGAAAGCACCCTTATCAGACGAAGAAGGGGCTGTGGTTCCTCAAGTGTGGGTTCTCAGAGTTTTATCCTAAGCAATGAGATTGGAAAATTTTCATCGGGATGTGAAAGACACACAAACACATTGCTAATTGTCTTTGGCAGCAGGAATCTTTTTCGGGGAATTCCTGCTACCTGAAATGCCTAGGTGTTATTTTTAGTTGAAACTATCAATCATGTTCAGATCTCCCCAGCAAATAGCATTTGGAATGCACTTTTAGAATATTACTAGTTTTTGTTTTGTTTTTGTCGCTCTTCTCCCTTGCAAGAGTACCTCCTAAGAAACATTCTGTGCTGAGTAAACTCTTGAAGTCTACTGATACTGGAAAGGAGCGTAAAGTGCATTTATTAAGCTCCTACTATGTGCCAAGCTTTTTGTTGGCATGACCCCTGCCAAAGGTGACAGCAAGGTGGAAAGTAATTTAGGACTTTCCATTTCACAGAGCAAACACCAAAGACAGCAGGTCATGTAGCTTGTGGGTGAGGGGTGTGGGGTGGAAACCCGAGTGTGAGCGTCTTGCTCTAAGCCAGTACCCTTTCCGCTTAAACATTTGCCTTCTTTTACAACAAAGTTCCATTTTAAAAACAATTGTTGCTAACTCACTGCTTAGCTAAGGCAAAGAAATGATGGAAAACAATTTAAATTTGGTTAAACAACTGAAACCCATCAAAGGAAACAGAGATTTCTCCAGCCTGCTGGGACAAAGCACTTCAGGGAGCTTCTCCCTCTGTCTCTCGCAAGTCCACTTCCCTCCAGGGCTCAGGAGGGCTCCTGATAGGGAGGAGCCCTGTCCATGCTGAAAACAGGTGGACGGGGACACAGATGAGCAAAGGTGGTCCCTCCCTGAGAGCTGGGGAAGGTGGGCACATGCTTTCTCCATGCACTCCATCTTCAGGATTCACCACGTGATGAGAACTCTGTGTGTGACGGCTTGACATTGTCACTGTGTTCAACGCCAAGTGAAGAAAGTAGATGGGTCGGGAGAAGATGACAATTAGATGTAAACCAGGCCTTCAGAGTGAAGGCGAATGGCAGCTATGGGGTCCACTGAGGCTGCTGGGAGGTTGGGGTGATATAAAGCAGACCTCCTGTAAGAGAGGGGCCTAGGAATGGGTCAGTTAAAGTAAGAACCACAATGGCAGGTAGGAGAGAGATTATTTGAAGTGGTTTGGGAAGCTACCCATAGTTCTGAAAAGCTGAGAATAGATAAAAGAGGTTGAGGTGCAAGAGGTAAGAGGAAGAGGTACTCAGCTCTCCACAGTAGCCCTTGCTGGGGGCTTTGGTTCTACTTTGGAGCTTCTGGGGTCCCATTGAAGCAATTGGGCCCCGGGGAGGGCTGTGTTCAGTGGACCCTCTTGGCTTTATCATGCCACAGGGAATTGGGTGGGATAAATTAGAGGGAGCTGAGATGGAGTAAATTGTGGTCTCCCTCAAATTCATATGGTGAATTGTATTCTGAATCTCTAGTTTTTCAGAACCTTATGGGAGACAGAATCTTTAACGAAATAATTAAGTTAAAAAAGATGCCATTAGGGTGGGCTCTAATCCAATATTCCCGTTGTCCTTATAGGATGAGATTAGGGTCTAAATAACATGCAAACTGAAGGGTGAGCGTGTGGAAACACAGCTCGACCGCAGCTATCTGCAATCCAAGAAGAGGGACCTCAGAAGAACCCTGACCTGCTGACATCTGACCTTGGACTTCCAGCCTCTGGAATGGTGAAATAATAAAGCTCTGCTGTTTAAGCCACCCAGTGGGTGGTACTTTGTTATGGTTGCAAGACAAATACTAGGATCAATCAGAGTCTGGGGCCAGAAGGACTGGACTGTAGGAGTCCAGATGAGGGGACAGGAAGGAAGAAGAGATGTAAGCTGTGAAGATGACAGGAGGGTTGTGGCCTGGGCGTCTGGGTGGAGAGGAGGAAAGCAGGAAGTTTGGGGTGATGCCCGTTTGGGGGAGGGCCGACTGGGTGCCCCATTCAAAGGAGGCAGAATCATGGGATGATGGGGGAGGTGCCTGGGGGAAGGCAAGCAATAGGAGGGTGGGGTCCCATGGGAGGAGGAGGAGGAGGAGGAGGAGGGGACGAGGATGCTGTTGATCCTGGGCCCTGGTTCCCTCTGAGAGTCACCCCTGGGTCTTGCTCATCCATTCCCAGTGGCTGGCCCACGGTGAGAGACATGAATGGCCCGAGTCCCTGAGCCCGCAGTGCTTCTGCCCCTCCACCCACCCCCTTCCCTATCTCATCTGCTGGGAGCTGGGGTGTCGTGGGCCACACTGGAGCTGAGGCAGGACCAGCATGGTCCCGCCGTGTTTATGCCCTGACCACCTCATAACTCCTCCCACTCTGGGAATTATTTTTCTCTATCATTTTTCCTTATTTCAACAACAACAATAAAGCCCGGCCTAGACTTCAGATATATTCCTTTGGTGTTTTCACTGGGCTCAGCCCCTCATTAACTGAGCGTGGAATTAAATAGATGGCCAGAATTTCCCCACATTGTCCTAAGTGGTGGTTGATTATAGTCACTCCTTTTAAACCAAACCAGAATGGTCTTGAACTTGGTTTTCCAATTCTTTCCAAGGAGATCTTGACTGTTTTCTCTGCTGGGTTCTGGGCACACTTTGAAAGCCCTGTATAGGGTCCTTCATCTCATTTCTGGGTAAATGGCTGCTTTTCATCTTTCTCTGTCCAAGGACAGGGACCACATCTTTCTTCAGCTTACCTTCTTTGTAGGGAGAGAAGCCTTCAGAGCACATCTGCTTTATTGAGTAGATGTAAATCCAACCAAGGGGAAGTCACGTTTTCACACCTGCAGAGAGCATTCCATATGGTGCTTTGCTTCCATTGTTAGTCGCTCGTTGACTCATTCTGGCTGAGTGTGTGCTGGGGCCAGGCCCAGTAAAGTGAAGACGAAGCTGAAGGTCACACAGTCCCTGCCTACAACCAGCTTCTGGTCTAGATGCCGATGATGTGAAAATGCACAGCTACTGTGTTTTCTCCTGTTGGTGATGATGCCGAGGATCTTTTTCTTCTCTTTAATTCTCATCTCTGATGGAGAAGGCATTCCAGATATTTCCTCCTTCTAGATATACCCCCAAATTGGAAAATAAAAGCAGCAGCTGCCAAACTGTTCATGAAGCATTTGTTTGTGCTCTGAGATTTTCCAAGCACCGAGCGCGGGTATCAGTCAGCTTGGGATGCTGTAACAAAATGCCACTGGTTGGGTGGCCTAAAGCACAGGTCCTCATCTTATACTTCCCCAGGCCGGTGGCCCATGACCGAGGTGCTGGGAGCTTTGGTTTCTGGTGAGGCCTTGGCTCCTGGCTGGTGAACACTATCTTCTTGCTGTACCCTCACCCGGCCTTTCTTCTGTGTACCCGATGCTTCTTTCTTCTCAGAAGGACCCCAGTCAGTCCTAATGGACCAGGGTTCTGTTTTATGACCTCATTTAAGCTTGCTACTTCCTTATTGGTCTCATCTCCAAATAATCACTGAGGGTGAGGACCTCGACACATGGATTTGGGGGAGGGGACAGTTGAGGCACTCAGTGTGTTCTTTGCTTGCCCTCAAAATGACCTTGGAGGTGGGGCCTGTTGCCCTGTCCCTTCCTGAGTCTACGTGCAGCTCCCCAGAGCTCTTGGGACTGCAGCTGAGCTTCCGACCCAGACTCTGAGGCTGAGATCGTTAACTCTTCCTCCCTGCTGAGTGCTGGGGTGGGGGTGGGATGCTAGTCAATGGGCCATGGCTGAAAGTTTGCAACATCTTTTGCCTATTACTATGTATTTTGTTTAATCAAATGTAATGAGGTTTGTGGAAACACTAAACTGAAGTTATTTTCAAGTAGGAACTGTATTTAGCACCGTTAATTGAATCAGTCTAGTTACTTAGAATGGAACAGTGGCTGTTTGCCCTGTAATAAGGAAATTGAGTTTCTCATAAAGCAGCTAATTCCTGTCCTGTCACACTGTAGAACACACCACGAGCTGAACAGCCAGAGTCCTCTGCAGCCTAGTGTCAACCCTTCCCTGGGCTGTCATGTGGCTTCGGGCAGGCTGTGACATTTGTATTATCTTCGGGTCTGCTCAGAATGAAGAGAGAGCGGGGGGGCCCCAGCTACAGAGTGGGGTGCTAAGTATGATCACGTGGAGTCCCCCCAGGATTTGTTAGCAGTGGGCTATCGTCCTCATTGTACAAATGAGGAACCAAGTCCCAAGGGGCTAAGTCACACAATGAGTGAGCCTGGGGGAACTCTATGTAGTACCTTTCACCTCATCAAGGCCCGTCCCCTCTTCTTATAACTACGCCCCGATGTAACTCTAGGGAACTGTGATAGAGTAAAAATGGTTGTGAATCCTCATCTCTCCTCCTCTTGAGACAGAGTCTAAGTCCTCCAGCCTTAAACTGGCTGGCTTTAGAGACTTGGTCCGTCTCCAGAGTGCAGGGGAGGTGAGGCTCCGGGCTTGTGCAACTGGGTCGCTGGTCTTGTCGCTTCTGCCCTGCTCTGGTGGAGCCCTTGCCCTTGTAATGCAGGTGCCACACTGCATCCTCTGAAGGACAGGGTGCTGTGTCCTCACATGCACAAGGCTGGTGACCAAAAGGGTGCTACTGTTCCCATCAGGCCCTTCTCTAGGGCGCCCACTCCCATTTGGAGGGGCTTGGTCCTCAGGACTCAGTCACCTCCCCAAGGCCCTGGCTCCCAGAACTATCCCACTGGGGATTCAGTTTCAATGTGAACTTGAAAGGGACACTGTCATTCAGACAGCAGGAGTGTCACAGCTTCCCTTACTGGTTGTGTTGGGTGCATTTCTGAAGCTTTAGATTCATGCAATGTCCCATACCCGCCCCTGGGAAATAAGGCCAATGAGAAAGACTCTGGTCCTGACTATAAATGACTCCCGGTACACCTGTGCTCCCTGTCACCCCTCTGCAGGGCCCGGGTTTCCTCTCATTAGCAGATCAGTTCCACAGATCTGAAGAATGCCCCCTATTCCTTTAGTGTGCTCCCTCCCCACAACCCTAGTGCCATGCAAGTTCCCTCTGTGAGCTCCAGGAATATCTGGCGGTGTGGCCTTGGCTAAGTTGTGTCATTCCTCTGGGCTGTGTCTCGTGCACACAGTTGGTGTGACCATGCCCCCGAGGTTACTGGGAAGAACCAGATCGTTGCAGGTGTTGACTAAACTGGTTCTCTTCTGCTGCTCCTTCCTTCCGCAAGGATGTCCCAAGCCACGAAGCCCAGGGATCACAGCCCACCGGTAAGTCCTGGCTGCTGGAGTTGGTTCCTGACGCTCTTCCTCACCCCATCTCGATCTTTTCATCCAGCCCCTGTGTCTGGCCCGCCCAGGATGCTCCTGGCTCTTCCCAGCACACTTCTCAGTGCTTCCAACCTCGATACCTCGCTAGTTTTCTTTTTCTTTTTTCTTTGTTTGGTACTGGGGATCGAACTCCTTGCGCTTGCAGGGCAGGCGGCGGAACCAATGAGCTAAATCCCCAGCCTCTCCTCACTAGTTTTCTATTGCTGCAGTAACAGATGAACACCCTTGGTGACCTCAAATAATGCAGATGAAGAATCTCCCAGTTTTGTAGATCAGAAGATGTTAGCTAGCCAGGGTGTCACTGAGCTCAAACCAAGGCACCTGCGGCTGTGTCCTTCTCCAGCTGCTTCAGGGGAGGATCTAGCTCATTCTTGAGGTGGGAAATTACAGCTTTGTGCAGCTGCAGGACTGAGGTCCCTCTTCCCTTGCTGGTTCTCGGCTGAAGGCCACTCCATCTTCAAAGCCAGCAGCGGTTGATGGAGTCCACCTCATGATTCCAGTCACGCTTCCTCTTCTGGTGTCGTTACATTTGAGAGACCTTCTGCCTTCCTCTTCTACACGTAAGGGTCACTGTGATTACACAGGGGCCACCTAGCTATTCCAGGGTGATCCTTCCCTTTTAAGGTCCACAACCTTAATCTCATCAACAGAGTTCCTTGCCCTGGCAATGCTGTCTCTCTCAGGTTCTAGGGATTAAGATTCAGTGGATGTGGGGTCATTCTCCTACATGCCCCCCCCCCAACATAGGGCCTTCACACAGTCTATTCCCTCTTTCTGGATTGCCACTCTCCATCACCTGCTGGAAGGACTCTTGTCCCTTCGGTAGGGCTTTTCAGAAGTCCCCTTCCTCTCTGCAGTCAAGCTGCTGACCCCAGTACCCACACCTGACCTTTGCACTGTCCCCTGGCAGACGTGGCTTGCAGAACCATCCGGGCAGCTCCCTGGGCTTCTGCAAAGTCCATCCCTCTGCAATGAGTGGTTTCCATGCAGTCTTCTTGGCTAAAACAGAAGGCCATGCACACAGTAAGTGCTCAATACATAGTGCCAAGCGAGAGTCTGAGAGAAGGACTGCGTTGACTCCTTGCTTCTCACCGGGGGATTTGGCCTGGGTCCTGTCTCACAGGACTGCACTGTTCCAAGCTGGCTTTTGTTGGCCTGCTGGGTCCCCAGTGGACGTGTCTGGGATTTGCATGAGCGATAGGCAGGGTAAAAGCTGTGGACCCTGAAACCTGTGGCTTTCCCATTTCGGAGAAGGATGGCCTTGGCTGAGTGTGTTACTGAGGCCCCAGTGCCCTGGTAGGAAAGGGATCCTAAGAGTTTATCTATGGATGCTTTGAGTCTCCAGCTAACTTGTAGTGCCTGAACAAAGCCACCCTTTGATCCATGGCAGTGACATTCTCCTTGTTCATAGTTCAGAGTGACACAGACCTTGGGTACACATCCAGTTTGTCCCCAAAACAAACTTCCTGGCTCCTCGATGATAGAGCTTCCATTTCTCCTCTAACATTCCCTGAATGGCCTGAGATGGGATATCACTCTTAAATGGTTCCAAGGGCTACTTCTCTCCCCTAGAACTTAGGCATGGAGGCCAGAAGAGAGGAGCGTAGGGCTGCTGGTGAGTGTTCCGGGTGAGAACTCCCAGGGCAGGAGGCATGGACATCACAGCAAGTGCCACACCTTGGCAGGGCATCTGCTAGCAGCCTGGAGTCCTCAGCACACCATGTGGAAGGATGGGGTGGCCCCACCTCCAACCGTGGGCTTCTCTGACATGTGCCAATCCGAATACATCTGAATCCTTGGTTGGGCAGGAACGGGAAGTAGATAGCAGAGCTTTGGCAACCCAAGATGCTGGAATTCATTGGTATTTAAAAACACTTCCCTGCCCTTTTTTATTATACAGTGTAACATTTAAAGACTCCAAAATCACTACTTATTAGTACAATGTGACCAGGAGCGCTTCGAAGTCGTGTTGGAAAGAGACTGCCTTAGGAAACAGCACTCAGAGCAGGTGCATGGTGCAAACGGGATTCTTCACGGACATTTGGAGCCCGTTTTCACAGTGAGTGCTGCAGGCCAGTGGCCAGGACGCTACTCTGCAGGACCTCCGGGTCCTTGGAGCATTTGGCTGTGAATCTCTCTGATCTTTCTTCAGGGTGTGGGTTTGCACGTCTGGTGCCCCCTATTTTGCTGTAAGAGAGTGGGTCTGCCTCATCCTGCAGCATCGCGGTGCCTGGCTTAGGTCTAACATGTAGTCGGTGCTTTAAGTGTACTGAATGAGCTAACCTGGAGAACTGGGATTCTTTCTTTAACATCTTACTTGATTCTAAATAAAACGTCTCAGAAATCCATGAAGCAAGACAGAGCATAAACTTCTACAACCTTTTTGCTTCCTAAACGAGCACAACCACATCATGAAACATTTTGAAAACCCGAGGCAAGAACAGAGCATGCGCCTGTAGTGCCACAGGCTGCTGGAGGGTCACCTGCTTCCCCCGGCCCTCTGCTGTGTACACAGTGTCAGGGAATGCTGCAGCGCCTGCTTCTGGGGGGCGCTCGCGGTCCCCTTATCTCGGTGGCATTGAGGTTTGGACTTGGAGGTGATGCTCACGGCGAGCAGGATCTTTGAGAGTTCTGGGTGTGCGGTGTAAATGTGGCAGCCCATGAGGCAGAGGGAGGATTTCCTGTCTGAGCCTCAGCGTGGGGCCCCGAAAAGGGGAGCAGGGAACCGTCAGGGCACTGACATGACCCCGGGGGACACGTGCACAGAAGCGGGGAGCAAAACAACATAAAATGAGAGCCAAGAAAACACAAATGTCAAGGGGGAGGAACAGAAAGATTCCAAGTGCGAGGTGGCTCTCATGGTGAATAACGGCTCCCAGACTTTCCTTTCATGCTCTTTGTTAATTCTATTTCTCCCTCCTCATCTTTCCTCTCATTAAGATTTTTAAGCATGGTGTGATGCATGGTACACGGCCTGCAAGTCCAGCACTCTAGATGGATCACAAGTTCAAGCCAAGCTTGGGCAACTTAGTGACTTAGTGAGAGCCTGTCTCAAAATAAAAATAGATAAAAAGGGCTGGGGATGCAGCCCAGTGCAATGGCCCTTGGTTTAATCCTCAATACTGAAAGAAACAAGAAAATATTTTTACCTACATCTTTTCCCCCCTTAACTTTCTAGTTTGAAAAGAACCAAAGTAGTGATTGTTTGGCCAGAAGAAAAATGTGGGAAGCTTTTGTTTCTAAAGTTGTGCTCTGTGGCTTTACAACGTGCTTCTCTTGAGAAGCATCTATTCTAATCATTCCCCATTTTTTTGTTTTTTGGCACCAGGGATAGAACTCAGGACCCTGCGCTTGCGAGGCAGATGGTGGGCAGCACCCCTGAGCTAAATCCTCGGCTCCCATTCCCCATATTTAAATTGGATTGCTCATACTTTTATTAAGGGTTTTGAATTTTTTATATTATCTGGATATTAACTCTCTGTCCAATGAGTAGTTGGAAAATATTTTCACCCATCCTATAGGCTGGCTCTTCACTCTGTTGGCTGTTTCCTTTGATGGACAGAAGCATTTTGGGTTGGCTGTGCTCCCATTTATCTACTTATGCTTTTCATTCCTGTGCTTTTGGGGTTGTATCCAAAGAACCACAGCCTGTACCCATGTCTTGAAGTCTTTCCCCAGTTTTCTTCTAGTAGTTTCAGAGTTTCAGAGCTGACATTTGGGTCTTGGGCCCATTTTGAGTTGAGTTTTGTACAGGATAAGAGATGGAAGTCAACTGAAGATTTCGCATGTGAATTTTGTGTGCATGAAATGAAATATCACACTGGATCCCATTAATCTACATAACTAACACATGTCCATCAAAATGCAATAAAAATAAAAATTTAAAATTGTGTTTGCCTTACTAAATAATGGGAAGACTATTGGATGCTACACGGTAAGATTGGAGAAGAAACTTTTAAAAGGCATTTTACATGGGAGCTGCTGAGGAAGGGTAGGGATAATCAATTCATCTAGGCATCCATCAGTCAATGAATCAATCAGCCTCAAGTTCAATGCTCGTGGGCTGGTACAGAATGTTCTTCTAATTGGATTTCAAATGCCGTGAATGGCTGATTCTGAGTCTTAGTATTTTTCTCTTTAAAAATAAAATCTCAGCTGGGCTTTGTGGTGTGCACCTGTAATCTCAGCACTCATGGAGGACTCTAGGCTAAAGACCCTCTGCTAAAAATCTACTTGCTTCGATGAAAAGGTCTGTGATGCTGGAAGCTGCCTAATTCTATAATGTGGTGGATATAGAACAGCCTACCATTGTGGAATTGTGTTAGTGATCATACTTGGGGACATCTTAGAAGATCAAATTTGACAATGTTGGCTAAGCTTTTGGGATGCCCCGTAAGAGTCTGCTTGGTGTTTGGGTATTAAATACAGGAGTGGGCTGGAAAAAGGCTCTTTGTGACATGGACTCTCCACCAGACCCATACTAGATTCCGGATGTGACTGACATTGCTGTTTGCTTTGGAGTGAGGCATTAGGTGCTCCTGTTTATCTGGTCCTCTCACCCCGAGATCCTTTTGGCTTCTCCATTTGGTGACAGAAACTTCAGCATGGTAGAGGTGTACATGGTGTAGCCAAGGGTACCCACAGGCTTTGTAAACATGCCCTATGATTTTCACTGAGTTGCCCACTAGCTGGTTGACCTTGGTCAAGTATTTTGATGGGCCTTGTTATTTATTCCCCCAGATCTGGAGATAACAGGGTCAAAGTCCTGCTGACTTGTCCCAAGGATTAGAAAAATGGACTGTGTGTAGTCCTGGTGCAGTATACACACTAGGGCACTGTAGCCAAATCAGAATCTAACACTGAGAAGATGAAGGTTAGCTATTAAGTCCTTACGTGACTGGCTGGAGGTCTCTTAAATTCATATTTACTTGGGCAAGTTACTCTACTATGGATGTAAAGTGCTTAAAACAGAACCTGACACATGATTAGAATTCAATAAATATTGAGTGCCATTATTATTTCCATTGTTATTGTTGCCCTTGCCTTAATTCAGAGAACATTTCATGCCTGCCTTAAAGCAAAGGAACCAAATGGCAGTGTAAGAGGGAGTTGTAGAATTCTTTTTCTTTGGGAAGTGCCATTAAAGATGCCATTGACAGTATTGGCAGCTTCATTAAGGAGTCTGTTGATGATGGTAATAAGGCTGGCACATTTGGGATTCAGATTGACGCTTCTCAAGACAGTGGCAGAACTGGGGCTGGTGCGGCAATGCCAGGATGCGGCTCGGGATCTGGGAAGGGCTGGGTGCCCAAGAGAGTGCAGTCTGGTTGGAGAAGCCACCGCCTGGGATGAAACCTGCACTGCGGCCTGCTTAGAGAGTTCCTTTCTGCCTGTGACTGCAGAGCTCAGTTTCCCCACTGCTATTACTCTCTGTCGTAGCTGAGGGAGGGAGGTCAGCCATGCATTGAGCTTGGACAGCCAAGCTCTGGAGCCTTAGGGTCTCTATGGTCACTGCAGCTAACATAGGAGCAACCAAAAACAGAGGCTTGAGTGCCAGGGGTCAACCAATAGCCAATCTGTGCTTTAGAGAGATGACACCGCAGATGGGCAGAAAGAACAAGTAGAGGGAGGGAGACTGGAGAAGCTTTGCAAGAACCCTGGCAAAGGACGCCTGGAGTGATGGACAGCAGGGGTGGAGAGGGCAAGGGAGACAGGTATAGCCACCCCCAGAGCACAAAGCTCCCTGCTCGCCAATGATACCCAGCATTACACGCGGACTCGAAGACCAGAGAAGAAGCCAGCGGGGCTGGGTGAACCAGATGTGGGATGAGGGGCACTGTGCAAATCCAGGTTCCCCGACACTCACCTTGGCAGGAAGCCCAAGCTCACCCCTCGCCCGTGGGTGAACCAGACCACCCCCTGGGCCCTCCTTGCCACTGCTGAGTGTGGTCCTGGGCTCTGTCCTCCTTCCCTGCTCCCGTGCTCCCTTCTTGCCCGCCACCATCTTGCCTTCCTATCTTTCCATTCTGTCTTTCAGTCAGTGCTGGTTACACATTTCCTTACCGTTGGGCCCTGGCCATTGTGTGGCGCCACAGGTGAACACGGAGCTGGTCCCATGGTCTGGCCTCACTGCTTGGGAAGCATGAGTTTGGGTCCATCTGTGACACACTTGGGCCGATACTGCATCCCCAAGTGTAAAGTAGACAACGGTCGGCTTGACTCCTGGTCAGTGAGTACAATTTGGTCCTAACAACATCTGATTTCTAAATGGGGATGATCTTTAATGGTGGTGTTAAAGATCCATCCCTCCTTCATGCTCCTACACTCTGACACCTGTCAGTCAGCCGAGCTCACTTCTGCTTCTTTTATCTGATCCAAATGTGCCTGTGCTTAGGGAATAGGCTAGTACTCAAAATGTAAATAGGTGTTTTACTCTCCCTCTTAAAGCTATTACTGTGTCGATGGATGTCTCGCTTTGGTTAAGGGTATGTCAGCATTTACATTAAAGAGCCTTATTTTCTAAGGCTTAAAATGCCATTAAAATCTGCTGGACTTCGTTATTGGAATGGCCAAATTATTCAAATTTAGTTTAGAAGCCTATTTAGTTCCTTATTCTTTGGTGGAAGTTCACACACAATGGAAGATTCTAGAAGCTTTGTATTGCTCGTGGGACAAAGCAGTCGGCTCTTTTCACTGGTGCTATCAGTGTCTTCTGTCACTTTGAGTTTTTCTTTACAGTTCCTCATATTCTGGAGGAGGCTGCTGTTAATTTGTATGAGGGTTAAGGTTATGTTAGGGAACTTCCCTCATACTGTAGGCTTGCGACTTTCTGGAGAAAGAAAGGTGGGTGTGGGGA
Source organism: Heterocephalus glaber (assembly GCF_000247695.1). The sequence continues at coordinate 6,132,599 of NW_004624734.1, read as the reverse complement.
GCGGTTTACTTCCACAGTAGCTCATTTAAACAGCATCATGGTCTTCTGAGGCAGAAACACTCATCCCTCTTTCACAAGTGAGAAAATTGAGGATCTGAAACTTATTCATAATAAGGGAGAGAGGGCCTGCCTTGAAAGCGAAAGGTCCTGAATTTGATCCCCGGTACTACTACTACTACTACTACTGCTACTACTACTACTGCTACTACTAATAATGGATAGAAGTGAGGGTTCCATCTGACCCCGTGTACCTCTCCTGGGTGTATTCCCACAAGACTTAAAATATCACACTACATCGACAGGTGCACACCCAGGTTATAGCCACGCAGCTCACACTAGCTAAGCTCTGGAAACACTTAGAAGTCCATCAGAGGGCTAACAGACAAAGAAAATATTTTGTGTATACACGACAGAGTAATATTCAGCTGGGGAGAAGAAGGAAATCGTGTCATCTGCAGGAAAAATGGGTGGAATTGAGACTCCAACGTTAAGTAAAATAAGTCAGTCGCCAAAGTCACATATCATGTGGTTTCTCCTATTTGAGAAGCCAGAAATATAAATGAATTACAGATTCGAATAAAGGAGAGGTGGTAGGAAACAGGGAGGGTTTTTGGAGAAAGGGGGAGGGTGCAGGGCAGGGGAGAGAGGGGAGGTAGCCAGAAGAGGTGTCTTCGTCCGTTCTTGTTGCTGAGACACAGTATCTGACACCCATAACTTGAGAGAGGAGAGGCTTACTCTGGCGCACACGTTCAGTCCATAGTCACCAGGCCTAAACCCAGAAACCACCTGGCAGAAAGGGCAAGCAGAGCAAAGCTGTTCTGGTCAGGCAGGAAGCAGAGAGAGAAAGGCAGGGCCAGGAGGCAGAGACACCAGGGACTTCATCTCCCAGCTGGGTCCCACCTCCTCACTGCACACTGAACGGTGGCACTGACCAGTGGCCGCATCCACTGACCAGTACAGTGCCCGGGACCCAGTTACCTCCCAAAGGCCCTGCCTCAGAATGCATGAGAATCTCGGGGGACATTTTAGATCTTAACCCTAATGGGAGGTAAAGGGATGGAAAATGATCAGGAAATGACATATATATATAATAATTCCCCCAAACAAAGGTAACTGTTACATACTGCAAACGTATGCGTGATACTATACTTGATCTTAGCCAAAAGGCTGAGAAGTGATGCAAATGTACACTTGAAAAAAGGACTAAGATTCAAGCCCATGACCTCTCACTCTACGAAGATCCTCAAAGATCTTTCAGAGAATTGTGCTAATGGTAAAAGGTCAAGCAAGATGCAAGGTCAACATCAAAGATTTTAAGAGACTTCACTATCTCTAGGAGTTTCGATAGAACTAAATCACTTCCCAGAGGTTGGGTTTACTGTTGGCAACCTGACTTCCCTCTCTCCTCTTCCTCCTATCTTTTCTCCTTTCAACAAATCTCCATTGAGCGTGTACTCTAGTAGCCCCTACTGCCACCACACTTGACCAACTGTATTAACTTCTACTCAGAGAGGTCTCTCACATGATTCTTTCTGCTTAGCAGGGAGTGTCCAGCTCTGCTCAGGTCTCTGAAGCCCAGAGCTCCGAGTTCACCTGAGCAGTGCCAGCTTCAGGCTAACTCATGGGTCGTACCCTCCTTCATGCTCAAAATACCTTTTGGATGATGGCAAACATGGTTCCCCAAAGTCACATCCAGTCCCAGTGGTTCAGCAAGGCTTTCTGTAAGAATCCAACCACTCGTGTTATTAGATTTCTCTAATCTCCTCTTACTGTTTTGCCTCACCTTCCTACCTGGTCAACTAAATGTCCACTTAATGTTGTGCTTTGGATTGACAGTGTCTTTTATTCTGTGTCTTGGAGACTTCTACAGTAGAGCTAGAGCCTGCCTAATACATATTTGCTGAGTTCATAGGCAAATGAATGAAGTGAAAGAAAATCACCCACTGACTCTTATCCCCAAATGCACTATATTCAGGTCTAAGTCTTCTGCTCCCCAAGTGCCTGATGTAGGGGTATTTTCTCCCAGAGATTTTCTATTATTCTCCCGAGTTAGTTGGTTCACTCTGTCTTTATCTCTCTGGGTGCTCATCTCAAGGCATGACTTAAAAAATTGCAAATATATTTGTTTGGGAATCCCTCCAAGGGCCTGGCTCTTGACGGTGTTCGAGTGTAAAATGACTATGTGAAGGCAGCTTTCTGTGAGGCATCCTCCTTCACCATGCCTTCCTAATGAGCAGGGCACCTCGGGGAACTTTCAGTCTAAGGCAGACTGAGGCAGTATTCAATTTACTGTAACAATCATTTTAAATGACAATAATTTCATTAAAACGTTGACTGAAAACCCTGGCAGGTAGTAAACTACACTAATTATTTCATTCAGAGGTGCTGGCTCAAGATGTGCATTCTAATATTATCTTCCTTTTCCAGAATCAGGTGCAGATTTGTTGAGTGTCTCTGTCATTTGGGTACGGGGTAAGTAGTTTGGTGGCTGAAGTGGAGGACTGCAAAGCAGCCAGATACACGAGCGGGGAGCATGGACTCTGAAATGAGACATGTGTTCCTGTTATCTGCTGCTGCCTAACAAATCATCCTCGGGCTGTGCAGCTTCATACAGCATCCATGTGTCGCCTGGCAGAGTTTGTGGGCTGGGAATTTGGCTGTGATTTAGCTGGGTGTCTCTATTCAGGGTGTCTCGCAGGTGCAATGGAGGTGCACCAGGAATGCTGCCACCTGAAGCCTGGACTGGGAGAATCCTTATCCAAGCCTACTTATCTGAATGTTGGAAGAGGCAGTTCTTCAAAGACTCGATGGAGTGATGGCTGCAGGTTCTCACTGGCTTTCGACAGATGCCAGACAGAGAAGTTCCCTATGGTCACTTGGTTCCTTCATTATGATGGGGAGAGAGAGAGGGAGAGAGAGAGAGAGAGAGAGAGAGAGAGAGAGTTTGAGGCTGACGATGGAAGCCACAGTCTTTTTGTAATCCAGTATTGGCAGTGACAGCCACTGCTTCTTTCTGTGGTATTGTGTATGAGAAGCAAGCCTTTAAGTCCAGCTCTGGTTGAAGTTGGCTGCTGCGGTTGGTGTGGACTCTGGGAGCCAGGGTCACTGGGCCATCCTCGAGGCCATGAACTACAATTCTCCTGGATCAAGTCCTGATTCTTCCTTTGTCTCCATGTGTGTACAGCTCTTCTGAGAATCAGATTCCTCACCTGTCAAGCAATGTCTACTTTACAGGGTGCTCCATTGGATGGAAATAATCTCTGCAAAACACACGGAGGGGTACAGCGATGAGAACCCGTGCCATTGTGCTAGAGTTAACGACAGTGAATACTGGGCTCTTGATTCCCACTCCAGCACTCAAAGGAACCAAGCTCCCCGTGGACCCAGGGCCTTCTGTCGGCTACGTGACCATCATTCCAAACTTACCTGAGTTTGAATTGCTTCCTGGCTGTGAGTAAGTTCTTCTGTGTTATCTTCTCTTGGTGACTTGCGGCGCTTGGGTCATTGATGTCATTGTGTCCAACAGTGGCATCGGCCACACACTGGGGGAATCCGTTAATTTCTGGTCACATCTCTCACATGTCCCCTAACCACCCACTGTCTCAGTCCTCCCTCCTCCCAGGCTGCTGGAATTCATAGCTTCTGATAACTGCTGCTTCTGCAGAGCAGCCTTCCCACCAGCCAGGGGCAAATGCTAAGAGGCGGGGTCCAAGCCCCTGACAAATATAAGAAATACTTGCGTGAGTAACGCGTGGCTCGGCTGAGCGGGCACCCTCATCCCCAAGCAAACACCACGGTGGCTCCTCCTGGCCCCATGCACGCTGCCCCACACCCTGCACTCTGCCGAGTGGTGTCTGCAAACACAGACCAGACTGGCGAGTCCTCCTCGAATCTGCTTTTGGGCTCCTTCAGCCGAGGGATGCTCTGGGCATGGCCACAGAGCTGTGGTGATGAACCAGAGCAGATGTGGTCTCTGCACTTCTGGGAGGCGACAGACACTGGATAATCACCTCTGTGTGGCAGCACCTCCTGCGGGTGCTCAGCAGGGTGTTCTGAGATCATAGGTGTGGAAGGTCTTGGGGTCAGGGAAGCCCCGGCCACCATGGAGGAGAGCTGGAGAAGGGCAGCAGGGGCAGAGGGCGGGGGCTCGAAGGTGGGAGGGGAGTAACACTGCTGTGGACTGGCTTGCGGGTCAGTAAATACCCACTCCCTGCCTGGCCGCAGACCCAGCTTACTTGCCATCCCCTTGCCCTTGGCCTTGGCCATGCACTGGAGTGGTCTCCGGGTCCCTGTGAGTCCTCCTCTAATCCACAGGCCATGGCGTCCCCTAAGGAGTTCTTTAATGAGGGAATGAGCGATTCTGTTGCCCCTTGCTATCAGTGGTCACGGAGCACCTCACTAATGCTGTCTGTGCTCGGCTTCTTCATCCGTCAGGGAGGGACCCCGAGTGTCCACCTCCCGGGTGTGGGGGTCACAGGGCTCAGAACCCTTGAGCAGCGTAGGCATCCACAATGGCAGCCATTGTAAATGCACTTAGCACTTTGATAATGACCTTTACTCTCCTGGGCCATATCGTGAGTTCCTTTCTATGAGAGGCTGCATGGAGTCTGGATCCTTTATTCCTTCAGGAATTTCACAAGTGCGTGCTGTGTGTAGTTTCTGTTCTGGGACATGAGAGCTGTAGTGGTAACAGAGCATATTTTGTCTTCCAGGAGTTTGACCGTCAGGCAGTAAACACTTGAATCTTCTCCTTCCTCCTGTGCCTTTTGGCATAACTAAGCTGGATGATATTTTCCTGAGCTGGGATCCCAAGTGTGTTCTGGGAACCCCCGGAAGCTTTGGGATCAGATTCCAGATGCTGGAAGACTCCATCTCAGGCTCACTCAACTGGCCATGGCCTGGGTTCCCTCAGACAAATGTGCCAAATCCTGACAAGGGGCCTGGTCTCTGATGTGTTGGTCAGATTCCTTCCTTCCTTCCTCCCATCTCCTTCCTCCCTCCCTCCCTCCCTCCCCCCCTTCTTTCCTCCTTTCCTTCCTTCCTTTCCTTCTCTAATGGGGATTGAACCCAGGACCTTCACACTGAGCTGTATTCCAGGCTGTGCTAATTTGTGCTCTAACTCCTGCCTCACCTCTCAGAGTACAGGGATCACAGGTGTGTGCCCCTGGGCCCAGCTGGTATGTTTTCTGGACCCTCAGTTTCCTGGGCAGCACAGAATCCTTCCTAAGACAGATGGAGCATGAGACTCCGCTAGAGGACCCAGCACAGCACTGAGAAGTGGGCTCCAGGGCCCTGAGCCTTTCTGTCCACCCCTCCTAACTGGCGGGAGTCCACTGTGCAGAGGGAGGTGGGAAGGTGAAGCAGGACAGGAGTTTCTACAAGGCCTGGAACATGGAAGGATTTGAAGGATTGCTTATCAAAGGGCAAATACATGGACAAGGAAACGAATGAACCACACAGCGACAGCAGGGGAAACGTGGCATGGGAGAGACCTGAACCCTTGGTCTCTGCCTGGAGCTGGGCCTGCAGCCTTTCCAGACCCGAGACCCCCTCTCCCATGGCGAGTGTCTCACCTGCCTCCATGGGGGATCTGAAAAATCGGAAACTATCTTACTCACACCTATGCATGTCACTTCTCCACTTGAAGTCGAACATGACTCCTCATTTACATATAATTCATTTGACTCGTGTAAACTGCATTAACAAAAAGAGGAGCAATGCGATAAATTACTAGTGACAGAGGCCAGGCTGGATCGCAATTATTTTTATAAGCCCCTGGTAAGCAGTGATGTTCTGTTTTTACAGCGCATAATGTCCTGGCGTTATTGAAATGCTGGCAGCATTCACCGAGCACGTTCGTGTTAACCAGACACACAGGTAGGGACTCTGTGGGAAGGTACGGTGGCTGGAGAGGCTCAGTTCTGCCCCTGGCCCTAAAGTCACGGGCTGGTGGGGTCTCCACGGGGTCCTCCCTCTAGGAGCGAGGCGGGTAGAAAATGTGCTTGTAGGGTGCATAGCTAGGCGGACTTGGGTTGTCATCTTCCTAGGCCTCTTTACCTCATCTGACACCCCAGGTCTCCGCCTATCAAGTGGGATAATAACATAATCAACGCTCCCGCGTGGCATGGAGGGAGGGGAGGTGATCCCAGACCATCCACACCAGTAACTACACAAGCTAATATTCCTGGACCACGTGCATGGGCTTGCATCCATTATGTTAGTTTACTTGCTCTTGTGGAGCAGATTTCATCAGGGCGATGGCAGAGATTTTATGGTAACAAGACTGAGAGGTAAGAAAGGGGAAATCATTTGCTCGATATTTCACAGAGAAAGCAAGACTCGAACCCATGGCTCTCTGAAGTCAGAGATGAAACTTTGGCCATTAGGTTGTCCTGTCTCATTCAGAAGCTACACACCTGCCAAAGTGAAGGGAGAGCTGGGATTCTAGGTTCGGCCTTGGGAAATAGCTCTCAGGACTGTGGCACGCTGGCCCTAGCTCCCCTAAATGACATAGTTCTCTTCACACTGTTAATCAGCCCCCTCTGACCCAGCATATACATGCACGGAGGGTGGGGTTGTATTTTTTGGTGAACCTGAATAGCGCAAATCTGAAGTCATGATATATAATGCATTAATACCCACAGTTTATGCACAGATTTTGTACTAATGCCAACCGTACTTTACATTTCCTCCTCCAGAGAATTAATCTTGAATTGTGCTAGTTTTGAATTACTTGAGGCCTTCGGGCATAAGCACGCATCCCTTGCAAGAGAATTAATCACCCTATAAATGACTTACCCCTCCTCTCAGGGCTTCGAGGTCCAGGCTGAAAGCAAGAATACAAATGAAGAGACTCAACCAGCCTGGCAGCACCTGATTTCCTGTCCCTGTGCCCCTGGCCTAAGCGACGGAATCTCCCTGAGCCCTGACTCCCCATATAACTCTGCTCCTATCCCTGAGTTATGGACTCTCCTGGGCTCCTGGGTCAGGTCAAACACCCCAAAGTTTAATTCAGCTCCCAAATGTTGCTGCTACTGCAGGGCAGCACGCCCCCTCCCCCAACTGTCTCTGCTTTCTGGAGGTGGGGTGCAGGTCAAGAGCACTAGGACCATGTTGTCCCCATCCTAGCCCCTCCCCCCCCATAAGTGCAAAGTGGAATAAACACTTTTCTTTTCAGTACTGGGTATTGAACCCAGGTCTTTGCACAGAGCGACATCCTAACCCCCCTTTCTAAAATTTTGAGATAGAATCTTGCTAAGTCACAAAGTTGCCCAGGGTCAGTTCAAACTTTTCATCTTCCTGTTTCAGCCTCCCAGAGTGCTGAGATTATAGACATGGACCCCACGCAGGGCAACAAACACCTATTCTTACTTTTTTTAAAGTTGGAAACACGTTTATGAAAACTTTCAAAAAGAAAACTTTCAAAAAGTACCACCTTGGGTCCCCTGGTTACTTCAGCGACCCCCCCCCCCCCAATTTGTGACTCTGGTCTGATCTTTATCTCCTCCTTCTCCCCCAACACCCTCAGAACTCAGGGGGATGATCCTTCACCTGCAGAATCCACTTTCCTTTCTCCTGCTGCTCAGTTGCTCTCCTTCTTTGTAATCCACTGCAGGGGAAAGGACAGGACGCAGAGGCAGGAAATGCTTCCATGTATTTCACAGACAGCGTTGTCAGAAAAGTGCCCTGGTGGGTGCGTCCACTTCCTGGCAGGAAGTTAACACCCCAAGGAGCAGCCTGGTCACTGCGTGAGTAGTGTGTCGGATGTCAGCGTGAGCCAGGTTGGTAGGACTTCTCTCTGCTGTCCTCTGCCCACCCAGGATTGTTATGCTATGGGATACCCATCCACTGTAGGGCTTACACGACAGAAATTGCAGAAGCTCTCTGACTTAAAATATTGTTAAGTTGAACATGCACTTAATACCTGAAACTATGGAACATTCTAGTGCAGGACTGCAGTAAACTGCAGGGTCGATTGTTCCCCTTTGTGATCATGGGGCTGCCTGGGAGCTGCATTCTCTGCTGCTGTTCCACATCACTGGAGATTGTTGGACAGTACAGCCTAGACCAGCAAAGGCCAAAAGTCATGACACCAGGTATGACTTCTACTGAATGCTGTCACTTTCACTCCATTTTAAAGTAAAAAATTATCAATCAAACCTTCATAAGTGAGGGACCCTCTGTGTTTCCTTCCATGCTGGAGGCTGCAAGTCTGAGATCTGAGTGTGAGATCTGGCTGGAAGCCTGAGTGTTGGTTTCTCTGAGCCTCTCACCTTGGCGTGGTGATGGCCAATCCTCCCTGTGTTTTCACAGGGCTCCTTGTGAATGTCTGCAGCCCAGGATCCCCTCTTTCCAAGGACTCTGTCATGGGACTACAGCTCACCCTAAGACTTTGTTTTCACTTAATTCCCTTTCTAAGAGTTCCATCTCTCCCTGGAGTGGCATGCTGAAGCACTGGAGGAGTCAGGACTTGAACATATGGATCTGGGGGATTCGCTTCAGCCCACATCCTACCCTGGGTTCCTGCAAATTCATGTCCTTTTTGCACGAAGAATACATCCATCCATTCTGAACATTGTTCAAGGTCTGAATCCAAGCCGGGTCTCAGGTAAATTTCAGAGTCCTCTGATCAGGAATGGGTGAGCCCCGGGCTCTGATCTGTCCTGAGATGCGATTCCTCTCCCACTGTGACCCTGGGAAACCAGGTGAGTCCCGTGTCCCCAGACACGGTGGCAGCATGGGCTGGACATCCCAGTCCTGGGAGGGTCAGGAAGGAAAAGATGTGACAGGCCCGAGACATCCAAGACTAGCAGGGCAAATCCACCACGTTGTGAGGCTCAGAAACACTTCGTCCCCATGATCTTTGCTCTGGGTACACTTGGATCACCCAGGTCCCCCAAAAAGGGGTCATTTCCCCCAGCAGCCCAGCAAGTACGCACAGTTACCTGATAAAACTCACAATGACACTTCCTGTCCATCCATTGGCTCATCAATCCTTACCATAGCCCTATGAGAGAGAAAAGCATGGTGATTATCTCTAGTTGGGAAAAAAAGAAAGACACAGAGAGGTCAAGCTCCTTGCCCATGACTTACTGAAAAGTATTACTGGAATTGGAACCCAGGCATGCTGACCCCAGGGCCTTTGCACGCCCTAGCAGCCTGGGTGAGGTTGCTGCTCCCCAGTGTCCCACAATCCCTGACTTGCTGGGTCAGCTCTGGGGTTTATTTACTTACATGTTTATGTATTTACATGTTTACCCCTCCAGTCCTTAGAGTTCGATGGGATACCTCTTCATATCCCTGTAGCTAGGACAATCTCTATGTGATAAGTATTTCCTGATAATGAGTGGGGGTGGGGGACTGTGAACCAGAACAGATGAACCAGTTTCAACTCTGCCTGACTTTAGAGAAGTCCTGAGTGGCGGAGCCCCTGTGCTCTCAGCCCCTCTGTCTGATCCGAACAGGGCTCCTTTCTTTGGCTAGCAGGCAGGGGCTCCCCTCACCTTCGCCAATAATTAGGGTCCATAAGTGGAATCTACTTAAGAAATAACCCGAATGCTGTGTACACCATTTGTAAGTGTCCGGTGCTCAGTGCCAACGCACAGAGCTGAAATAAATGATTTTCCTAAAAGAGATTCTTAATGTTCATTCCGCCGATAGAAACTCTTAATTCCCGTTCCATTTGTCAGCATATTATGACTGGAAGCTGTCAGGTTCTAATGACTAAAATTTCATTTTTCAGACTTTTCACTCTGTGTTTGAGAACTATAAGTTGGAAATAATTCTGCAGCTAAGTTTCTTCCTTATCTGGTAAATTCAGCCACTTCTTTCCTTGCCCCTTTGGGTGTGTGTGTGTGTGTGTGTGTGTGTGTCCAAGCCCACATTAATACCTCAGATAGGCTAACCTCATGCTTCACCCAATAAGCAAGGTGGAGAAACTACTGTGATATTTTCCTCCCGAAGCTACTGTCCATGTTATGGGACTCAATGTGTTACGGCAGCTGACAGATTCAATGCAAAATTACTTTTATTTGGCAGTGGAGATCAAAACATGGATTATTTTATTTTAGGTAAAGGACGTTAGCACATTTTTTTTAAAAAAGTGAAATATGCTGCGTACCCCTTTCTGTGGATAAACAACCTTGAGATTGGCTGTAGCTTGCTTTATTATTCCTGGATCGGAATTTGTTGACATGATATTCAATACATAGAAATATTGCAGTCATGATCACTTACCTCAGATACTATACCAAGCAGGGGTTATTGATCCTTGGTTATTACACTTGTGTCTGAAATGCTATGTGAGGAGCAGGGAAACCAACTTCCAGTTGAAATTGTTAATAGATTGGTGGCAAAATTTATGTTATCCATGTCCAACAAATCACTAATAAAAGCTTATGAAAGGCCAGATCATCTGCATCGAATTACTCATTCTTTCCTCCATAAAAAGCCCTTCACTAAGGACTGACCAAAGAATTTTAAATTGCTTATTACCCATAAGTGATTGTTCAAAGTGTCCCTAAATGGGATTAAAACACCCTCACTCACTCTCCTACAGTGTCTGTCCCCTTCTCCTCCCACCTTGGCTCGAATTAAGGCTCATCATATGTTTCCAGGGAAGAGGAGGGGAGAGATTTTCCTTGAATGACTTTCCAAGATCTAGCATCTGATCTGTGACGGGAAAACCTTCCAGTGCCTGGAGGCTGCCCCTCCTTGTCAGAGTGGCTGGTACGAGTTGGCCTCCTGGACATTGTGACCATGTTGGCAGCTCCAAGGCCATGGGAGCTCTGAGTGGAGGATGCTGGGCACAAACAGCTATGCACCACCTGGGTGACCTCCCACCTTTTTCTGCAGCAGGGCAAGGCTGGGGGATGCCTAAGGGCAGGGCCCTGCTGCAGCTCATTCCTCTCTCTCAAGCACTTTCTGCCTCCTCCTTTTACTTCCTTCTCTTTGTTTTTATTCGTGAGCATTTACAAATACTTGTTACCAGCACCCATTTGCAGTACATCATGATCACATCCCTTAAGCCGAGCTGCGACAGTGTGCACATCTTCATTCTTTTTAACACCCTCCCAACCTCGCCTTTTCTCCATCTCATGGTCACCTTACTCTTTGCAAAACTCTACCTCCCTGTTTCCTATTACACTTCTTAAACCTACCCATAAGCATTTATGGAGTGCCCACCATGCACCAGGCTCAGAGCCAGGCCTGGGACCCGCCCAGCCGGCTGAGGGCTCGTGAGACCCACCCTGTGCAGACACCCCAGCTGCAGGAGTCCTGGGTCGGGGAGTGCTGCACAGGGAGGATGAGATGAGCGACTGTGCACGGACCTTACCCGTGTCACCATTCCTTAGGCAGTAATGTGGAACCACTGTTATACAGCACTGAGTATTGCAGGGGAGGATGTGCTAGGTCACAGGCAAATACTGTGCCATTTCTATGAGAAATGTGACACTCAGGGCTGTGGGAATCTCCTGCAGGGGCTCCCTGGAACCAGCCCCATGCAGACATGGAGGAAAGACCGAGTCACTTTTACAAAAATTGGTGCTTGCTGTCAGTGAATATGTACCCACTCACACGCACACACACACACATACACACACACATACATCGTCATCTTTTTCTTTCAGTAATCAACACATTATTAAGATTTTTCTTATGCTATTAAATGTTTTGCAGACAAAATGTTTTTTTGCAGATCACTTCGTGTCATTATGTGGACCTAAGCTTACCCTCATTATCAGACATTTTCATTATTTCCATTTGTTTACACATTCTACAGTCAACATTCTTGTCAATATGTTTTTATCTGAATATTTGATTCTTTCTTGTGAATACCTTTGCAGAAGTGAACTTAGGGAAAAAATGGATAAATGTTTTAAGCTTCTTGGACATATTACCTCTGGGGGTTTAATTATTTTTCTTTGATCAGGTGCCATTTCTGCTGTTTGCTGGGATGTGCCATGGCTGTGAGCTGCAGGGGATTTTCCTTAGTGGGGTGCAGACTAGTTCCCCCATTGTGGCCTGGACATTCCTGTCCCAAGCAATGTGGGGCAAAACCACTAACTCTGTTGTTTTAGTTATTTACTTTAAATTACTAATAACAACGAGTGTCATTTTCTTACTTTGTCATTTATATTCTTTTTAAAGTTTACCCTTCTTTTCTTTTGAGATATTTGGTGTGTGTGTGTGCACATTTAGTTTGTTCACTACCTTTATGTCTAAGAGTTGTCAGTGTTGTTTCAGATATATTTGTAGCAAATATTCTTTGGGGTTTTATTTTAATTTTATTTATGATGATAAGCAATAGAGAAAATTTTAAAGTTTTATCAGGTGAAGTGTAGTGAGAACACTTGTTATGAACTCTTGCTTTAGTCAGTTTGGGCAGATGTAACAAAATATCATAGGCTTTGTGTTATATAAATAAAAGAAATTTATTGCTTACAGTTCTGGAGACTGGGAAGTCCAAGGTCAATGCCCTGGGTGGTTTGGTGTCCTCTGGTCCATTTCCGCCCACCCTGTCTCCTTGCTCTGTTCTCATGTGGTGGAAAAGTGAGGGGCCTTTCAGGACAGGGTTCCCCTAGGTGACCATTGGTCTCCAACCCAGAACTTGCTCCCTGCCTCCTGGTACCAGCCTCTTGGGGAGGACTTGGCATAACTCAGCCATTCAGACCAGAGCTGATTTGCCTTGACTTTCATGTTTAGAGAATCTTTTTATTCTCCCAGGATTCATTTTGGGATCCGTTTGTGTTTCCTACAAGTCTTTCTTTTTATTACAAACTGTTTTTTTTAAAATTTTGATTTAAATAAGATTGGGCTTCTCTTTTTAAAACCCATCACTTTTCCAACTTCAGGTATTGGATCCTTACTCTTTAAAATTGGATTATTATTATTATTATTATTTTGGTATTGGGGACTGAACCCAGGGCCTTCTCACTGAGCTACACGCACAACCCTTTCTATTTTTATTTTTGAGTCAGGGTGTCATCACTAAATTTCCAAGACTGGGTGTGAAGTTCCCATTCTCCCTTCTTTTCTTATGTATTAAGATTTTACGCACACATGTACAAATACAGTTCTGCTTCAGATTAGCTAATCTAACGTATCAGGTGAAAGATACTATTGTCATATTGCTTCACTTAATATGGTATGACAATAAAAATATAAAATAGAGTATCTTCCCTTTATGTCTTCAAAAAATTCAGAATTTGAATTAAATTTTCCAAGTGAAATTTAAAATAATCTATCCCTTTCCACTATCTGAAAAAAAGAGGCAATTCTGATTAGAATTTTGGTCAACATAGATGCCGGTATTAGTTTGGAAAGAATGGGATGACTGTCTTTTACATCTAGAGCAAATGTAGCTTGGAATTTTGCAGTAAACTATGGAGTAACATTGAAGAATTTCAACAAGGGATTGGAGGCAGCAGCCACATAAAATAAATAAATAGAGACTTGGGATGAGACATGCCTAAAGAGAAAAGAGGCTTTTTTTTGAACAATATATTTTAAAACTAGCACTTTCTAAGGCACACTAGTAAGAATATAAATATTTTTCAATTCTTTTTGGATGTTGCATTTCTGTGTATTTTCCCCAAATGTGACTTGGGTAACCCGACTTAGTCCAAGTTGCTAACCTGCTACCTGGCTAATTCATTGAATTAGATTAAAACTATACGTATTTTGTTTGAGTTAACTATGTAAGATACTCCAGGTCTATTGCCTAATGATTTATAAAATTAGAGATTATGAACTATTAATGAGCACTGTTTTCTTCCTTACAACTGTATTTAGTTTTCCCATCTCACAACATTATCTGGAATGTAGAAAACAATGCCACGATAAATGGCCTGTGCTTTGGCCTTTTCCCTTGTCCTGACTTGAATGAGAATAGATATGGAATCCAAGCATCATATGCAATGCTGACTGCTGTTTAAGAAATGTAGTCTTTAGAATTTTAAGGAAATATTCTGCTAGTCTTCAAGTGGCTCAAGATACATAGCTTTTTTCTGAATGACATAGAATTTGTGGAATTTGTTTAGTTTCTGAAAATATGCTGCCATGCACGTATTTTTCTCTAACCTTGTCATCTTAATGTGATTCAATGCATCAAATTAATGCATTAAGAGTAACTTTCCTTATAACCCTAGTCAAATACCTAGATTCTTCTACTGTATATTTCAATTCATTTGGCATTTGAGTTAGGATTTTTCTATCTTCTCATGAGTAATTTAATTACAGAGTCTCTTTTTTGATACCATCTATTGTGGGTTTTAATATGGGTGTAAAAGTGTCTTAGGCTGGGGATTTAGCTCAGTGGTTCCACCGCTTGCCTTGCAAGGTCCTGAGTTCTATCCCCGGTACTAAAAAAAAAAAAAAGTGTCTTTACAACATGAATGGAAGACTTTTTCATATACTTGGAATCAAATCAGTATAATAATCTAATTCATGAAGACGTACAGAAGCAAAATTACTTGGCTGGGGATTTGCCTTAGTTACTTTTCTCTTGTTCCTGAGACAAAATTCCCAACATCCACAAATTAAGGGAGGAAAGATTTATTTAGCTCACAGTTTGTAGAGGTTTCAGTCCACAGTTGACTGGCTCCAAGTCAGGGTGACATCGCAGACAGTCATTGCAGAGGAGAAACAGTTCACGGCGGGCAGAAAGTAGCAAAGCAAGCAAGGAACAACCACAACTCTTTCTATCTCTTATATCTTATCCAGGCTACTTAGGGCAAACAGCACTCACACCCTTAATCCTAGTGCTCTTGAGCCTAGCATTGCAGCATGAATCAGTCCCAGCATCACACACTCTAGATCCAGCCACCTCTGAAAAAGTTCCACTGATTGCATGAAGCTTTGGGGGGACATCTAAACACAAGTCATAACAGGTTTCCTTTGGGGGACTGATTCTATTTCTAATATTTTTCCATGGCTGTAGGTTTACTAAAATTTGCTATTTCTTCCTGGATTAATTTTTGTTATTTTTAATTTTCCAGGAAACCATCTATCTGATTACATTTTCAAATATCTTTATAGTCATTTTTCTAATTTTTAAATCTATTTTTCTATACATGTATTTTTTCTAATTTTTAAAACTAATTGGGTTTTGTTTCCAATTTCCTCATATCCAGTTCTGCATATTTATTTGTTTCTTAATTTGGATTTAATAACAGCTTATGATTTCATTGTGTTTTTCTAAATACCTGTTCTTATGCTTATTTATTAGTGCTATTATGCCTGTCTATAATTAGTTGATATCTGATTTTATTGCATTTATCCCTTAGATTTTGCCTTAGATTTGTTTTGCTCTTCTTGTGATGATGAATATTTTTTAACTTGAATAATAATTTCTTTGCCTTGAAGTATTTATTTTGATTTCTCAGCCATCACAAATATATGTACAGATAAAATTTTTCAGGATAAGTATACTGATAGTATATATTTTTGCATAGCTGAATATCTTTCTTTACACATGATCATTTGGCTGGGTATAAAAGTCTTCAGTCAAGCTATTTTCTTCTCAAAACTCATTAGTTTCTGTTTAGTTTCTTTTTGATATGAAAATTTTTGAAATCTGAGATTAGCTACACTTTTGTTTTCTCTTGTAAGTAACCTGTTCAACCTACCCTAATCTCCCCATCCTTTACAGGAAAATTTCCTCAGATATTCAGAATTCCTTTAAGAAATGAATTTCTTTAGACAATACTAATTTGGAATAATTTGACCCCTTTTGAGGAACCTTCTTAGGTATTTCCAGCTCTCAATTCTTGGTGTGTTTGATTTGTCTTTCTCTTGCTTCATCCTGATTGTGTTATTGAAATTCTAGCACTTCATACAGTGAATCATGCTATCTTTCACATCTGTGTCTTTCCTCAATTAAATTGAACCTCTTCCTCTTGTTTCTCTAAATCATGATCAGAAATCTCTTTCTGCAAAGGCTAACCAAAGTGCATTTTTAGCTTTGTGGACCAGACAGCATTGTAACTAGTCAATGCTGCCTTTTGAACTACAAAAACATTGCCATCAATAATATACAAACTATTGAGTATGATCGTGTTCCAATAAAATTTCATTCACAAGAAGAGCTTGGGGATCAAATTTACCCTCAGACTATAATTTGCTGACTTATGCTCTAAATTCCCGAAAGTCTTTTTTAGATTGCTTTCTGTTTATTAATTGAATTTTCTGCTCTGCAAATTCTGTTCTTTGGTTTTTTTGGAGCAGTATTGTCTGAAGACTGAGTATACATATTCAGGCTGCCTGGGTTTAAATCTCTACTTTTACATCTACTACATTTTTGAGTTGGGCAAGATATTTAACTTCTAACATGTCTCAGCCTCTTATAAAAAGCACACTTGAGGGTTATTATAAGAATTGACCATGCTAACAGAGGCAAATTGCATAGAACAATGTCTAGGATATTTAAAGTCCTCAGTAAGTATTAGCTATTATTGAGTCTTTCATAATTTCTTTCAAATCCTTTTTAAGATTTCAGAGTTCACCCAAATGTGCCATGTTAAAATAATTAATCATGTTGCATATTTCTACATTGTATTTTGAAGAGAACATAAAATAGATGTATTCTAAAGTTTCTTCAGTTTCCTCACTACACCTCTTTCCTCTGGTATCCTTTCATCTACATTTTTACAACACTGACCCCATTTTTATACTTCTCATGGATATGGTTTATTTAATGCTTAGTTTTATTTAATGTTCAGGGTTTTTTTTTTATTAACAATTGCCTTTTTTGTCATCATGATTCCTAGTATTTCCAAAACTGTCCTCTTGGATACTAATTCAGAAGCCACATTTTCACCCAAAGCATGTGGCCAGGTTTTAGGCATAGTGCAAGCAAATGATCTACCTGACTTCTTCTTGGTCTCTTCCCGTCTTTGTGGGTTTGTTTTGTGATAATTGGAGAAACCTGTGGCTCTTCTTATTCTTACTTTGATGTGTACAGAGTTGAGCTCTTTAGAATCCAGGGCTCCAGTGCAGGCCCCAGACTTTCCAGAAGCTTCTGCTTTCTTCATGTCTTGTGCGTGTACTTCCTCCTCCCTCTCAAGAGGAGATGCCAGCCAGAAGAAGTGAGAGTGCGTGCAAGTGGTTCCAGACCTGGCAGAAAGCACTCACTAGTGGGCGCCGGCACCAGACTGGTACTCAGTGGCACAGCCTTCAAGTGGCCAAAGACCCTCAGGTGGTTCATGTGGGCATCCCCCCACCCCCACCCCTGACCTCCAGTTCGACAGCCAGGCTGCTCTTTTTGGAATGGAGACCTGAGTGACTGACCAATTTCTTTGCTCCTCTCTAGAGTTGAGTGTGACCACCTTGTCACAGAGAGGTTTATTTGTAGTGCTATTGTGGCTTGGGATGTTTTGGTGTCTCTTCACACAGGTTTCTAAAGCACAGCGGGTCAAGTTTAATGAAGAAGAATTGCATGACCACAAAGAAATTTCTAGAAGGTGATTCTTGATAAAGTACTAAGTCTAATGGAAAGAGCATGAGGTTTGGAATAAAATAATTTAAATTGGAATGCTGATTTTGTCATCTAGTTATATGGCTTTGGGTAAGTTGTCCCTGTCTCTCAACTAGGTTCTTCCTAAGTATTCAAGTTAGGATAATAGTAGCTACTCTAGAGAAACTGTAAAGACTTAATAAAATATTAAATGTGAGAATGTCCAGGAAGAGATGTTTCTTTCATTATTGTTTCTTCTATCTAATGCTAGGATCTCACAATAGAACTTTGATTTCTCTTTCTTTCTTTCTAAAAGTTATGGTATAAATCATTGCTATATGGATTATTTATTCTATAAAAGGTTCATTTGTCCATACCTAAAGATCAGGTATTTAGATCTGAATATTAACAATGTTAGTATCTCATATCTTGAGCACTGATAATGGTAATTCTGTTTGGGTCACATCAATTTTGGCAGGTCTGTGTGTTTGTGTGTCTCTACAATTGTTTTACTGAATGGGTGATATGACATCATCCACTTGAAAATCCCCAAGATAGTGTTACAATGGACCCAAGTTCCACATATGTAACTTGTGTAAGAATTTCTTTCTGGAGTCAGTGATGAGGATGACTTTGGTTGGGCACCTAGGCTGAGTGCCTAATTCCTCTAAAATGAAGTTGCAGACATATTTCTACAAGATCATGGCTGAGTGGACAAAACATAGACTCTACAGTGTAAGAAATGATGTTCAGCATGTTCCTTATTGAGGCTGAGTCTGCATCCTCACCCACTCACAAATGCCACCACACTGGCGAGCTCCAGTGATTGAGTGAGATAAAACATTTAAAGCTCTTATTTGGCATTTGGTCTATAGCAGGGAGTCAATCAATGGCAATAATGCCACAGCAAATTTTTTTTGTGGTAAGGACAGTGGCTTTGTAGAAACAGGTAATTTAATGTCTTTAGAAGCTACCTATAAGGTGATAAAAATTGGTCCCAGGTACCAAATGGATTCTGGACAAGGGATACGTAGGTCATGGCATGGACAACTATTCATCCTACAAGTGTTGGTGTGGGTTGGGAGAGACATGGCTCTCCAGGTGGTTCTCCAGGGTCCCAGCCTCCTGGAATTCACATCCTGTAGGATCTCCTCTGCTGAGGGGCTAAGCCTAGTGACTCACATCTGGCCAATAGACAGTGACAAAAGTGATGAGATATCACCTCCGATTAGACCATCACAAATGTGACCTCTGGCTTCATGCAGGCGTGCTCCACTCTTGTCTTCTTTGGCTTATCGGCATGCAGAAGCTGCTCTGTTGGCTCTACCCCGTGCTCCAGAAGACCCCATGAAGCACTCAGGCAAGGATGGCAAGGCTGTGGGGTGATCAGGAGCCACAGCCAGAGGAGAACTACTGGGCCCTTCCAGAAATCATGTGGGTGAGTTGAAAGCAGATTCTTCTTCCAGGGAAGACTGGAAGGTTGTAGCTCCTGTAGGACCTTGCTTACCTCCTGCACAAGACTCTGACACAGAAGGCCTAGCTAAATTGTACCTACATTTCCAACCTATGAAACTGTGGGATAATAACAAGCATTACTTCTTTAAGCCACTATCTCTCTGTGTAATCTGTCAGGCAGTAACAAGTGACTAATACAAAGTGTCCATGGAAATAAGACAGGCCCTCTTGTGCTGGTGTTGAGGGCTGCAGAGGCTTCACTAGATGCAGCCAGGGGACAGAGTGGTTCTGAGATCTTCTTGTAGGTAGAGAAGGCTCTGTCAGGCTCTGGCAGCTGGTAGATAAGGAAGGGGGTCTCACATGCCTGCACTTCAAGACCTGGCCTATAAAGTAGAGGAGATCAGTCCTCATTAATGTGGGCGTTCCAGAATGTTGCACCCTTTCCAATCATTTGGGGTGACTCCAAACTATTTCCCCACAGGATTTGTAGCCAAACAATCACCACTCTGGAGGAGGAAAGGACAGGAGAGCCCTATCTTGGAAAACTCCTTCCAGTTAAGGTAATTTCCAGCTCTTTTGAGAAAGTTCTGGATTGTTATTGCCTCTGTCCTCTGAATGACAGTTGGCACCTGGGTGTAGTTTGTCCCCGCATGTGGACGCACCTAGTTGCTTAGGTCTGCCCTGTTGCCATTTTAGCTGGGCATCATGTGCTGAACTTGTTTCTCACCAGCAAAGTTTCCCCAGGGGTAGGGTGGCCCAGAGGAGGGGAAGGGGCTTGGAGTTTGCCCCATCTGGGATTCCTGCCCGGTCCTGGAATCTGCACGGCTCCGAAACTCAAACCCGACAAGCTGCTCTGCACAGGAGCTTGGTAACCAGTTAGCGTCACAGCAGTGTGGCCACTGCTTGTGTCCCTCTTGTTTTCACGATTGTCTCTTGGGCAGGGAAGGACATGTGAGGGGTCATACAGTTCTCACTCTGGCTGACAGACGCTGCAGCCAAGCTCCCACCTTGCAGCTCTCTAGCCTGCGGACAGATGTCAGGGATGTCAGGCAGGAGGTCTGAGACACCACAGGATCCAGTGAGGCCTCACCATGTGACAGAGCCAGAGGCAGTGCCAGGGCTGTGCTGCCATGGATGCAAGGGAGGTTCAGGTGAGAGCCAGGTGGGGCCAGCCCTGCTCCCAAGGGGCTCTGTGCCCCAGGCACAGCCGGGCTGCAGACAAGGGGGTTCTGCAGGATCTCTGCCACCTGCAAGGCCTGGGCCAGCTGTGTCTGCACATCAGGAAGTCCTATGGTCTCCATGGTGTCTATGGAGGGCACACTGTGCCTTCGAGAAAGGCGTGGAGCGGAGAAGAAAAAGTCTTTCCCCAAACAGGGAGAGGCTGCAGTGTTTACCTTATTTGGGAACTGCATGTGCTTTTCACTGAGGCGGAAATGACAGTGAGGGTTTCTTCTCTGGGCTGCTGCACTAAGCTGTGCCCCTCCTGGCTGTGGCTCTCCAGTCCTGTGGTGAGCTGGGAGAGAGATAGGAGCAACTGCAGGAAAAGCCTTTACCTCTCCTGGACTGGTACGGCCACCAGGCAGTGGACTGGGCAATTGGCAGGTGTCCCTGCAATGCTACATCAGAGCTCCTGCCATGGTCATTAAGGAAGTGAAGCAAGGATCCCTTCGTACAGTAGAATTTCTGAATATTCATGTGACATTGGTTGCACCACCGTGGTGACAGAGCAAGGCGCTCCGGCTCATCCCACTTGGCTTGCAGTGTTTACTAAGGTAGCAAACATGGGTGGAGGGGAGTCAGGCTGCAGCCCTGGAGAGCACTCGATGGTTGCCTGTAGCATATTGTTCCCCTCCGCCGGCATCCTAACTAGACAGCTTTAGTTTTAGCATAAATTCCATCTTCCAGACTTTTATGGGGTGAAGAGGTATACTCCAAAGCTGCCTTTGCAAACATCAACAGCATCAGAAAGAATTAAGGAGTTTAAAGACCTTTGGTGCTGTTGAGACCCTTCCTTAGCTCTTCTGCTTTTTCCAAGGAGTTGTGGAAGGGCATGGGGCAAACTGGGAGAAGGGAGTGGTAAAAATGCAAAGCAATAACACCAGGCTCACTCCAGAGTTGGGCTCTGATTCCCCACCACACATGGAATTATGTAATTAAGGGAGAAGTCTTTCAGAGATGCCCTGGGGTGGCTGTATGGACCCATTTGGGGCTCTTACAGTGTGCTTGTTAAAGATCAGAATGTGCACTGAAAGCCATTCTGCTTCATGGTAGAAGAGAAGTCCTACTTCAGTCCGGCATTGTGACCAAAAAAAAGCCCAGGGAGGGCGTCAGATGTGTGCACTCTGGTGTTTGGAATTTAAGTAAAATCTGTAATTTTCCCCCTGCATTTCCTCAGAGAAATTAGCTATTCTATTCACTGCATAAATTCTCAGGTTTTGCTAGCACGACACTCAGGGTGTTGAATTTTTTATGACAAAAATGCTGTAATAATTGTTGAACAGATGTAAGTGTTGGAGACTCGGCTCTGGCAGACCTCACGAAACCTCGATTAGCAATTTAACCCTGTCTTCACTTCCTTCCAGCCGCCCGCCTGGGAGCGGAGTTGCAGTCTGAATTGTTGCACTGGGATGCGTACAAAGGCAGAGCATCTAAGGGAGAGGAGTGTGGTTACTTTAATGAGCTCTCATGCCCAGCCAGGGGAAGAAGAACTAGGTGCCTCTCTGCCCTGAGTCACTCATTACCAAGTTGGGTGATTCACAGACTAGTCATTGATGAGGAGAACTTTGCCATTGGTGAAGTGGTTTCTGAGCCCAAGAGAAGGGAAACACAACAGCGGCTCCCAGGAAGCTGGCAGGTGGCAATCTACACCCACGGCTGGACTCTGCATGGCATGGGACAGTCAGGCTTCCATTTACACCTCAAAGCCAAGTGGCACAGGGCTCTACCTCTTTCCTGGCTGTCTACACAGAAGACAGCCATGGGGGACTTGCTGGGGGCTTTGTCCACTAAGTGATGAAAGCAGGCAAATGCCTCTGAATCCAAAGGTAAATCAAAAGAAAATGGCAGCCAGCAAGATGAGGTGGCTGTGACAGCCCGTCAGCCGCGGAGCCACCCGACAGGCCTGGTGGCAGTGCGGAGGCTGCCAAGAGAACCGCCTGAGGTGGCTACCACCAAGACAGATGTCACTGCGAGGAGAGCGAGCTTCCGTCGCTGACAGCAGGGCCTGACGGAGCAGGAAGTGGTACTACATGTGCCACTTAAGAGAATAATAATACTAATAAAACCTGGGCTGTGAAGGGGAGAGACGGGGAGAGGCTAGGGTGAGAGTAAGAAGAACGAAGTGGCCTGTCACAATGTTTGGTAGAGAAGGAATTGAATTAATGGTCTTCCTGGAGTGCGTGCGTGTGTGAGTGGGTACGTGCGTGTGCACTTGCACATCCACTCTTTCTCACAGGGACCAGATTTTTTCGGGGCTCACACCTGGAGCTCCGTGGTGGCAGTGGAGAGCTGTGGTTCTGGTGGGCAGCTCTGTCCTTCCAGGAAGGCGGCATGGCCAGCAGGTCCAGAGTTCGCAGCCCTGTTTTGTAGCGGCCCCTTCTCTGCCTTCCCTGAAATTCCCTTTGGTGTCCTGCTAATAACGAGTTGTCCAACCTAGAGCCCGAGGACTGCAGAGGGGTGTCACAGAGGGTCTGCAGCGGTGGGAGGTGGAGGCAGGGTGAGGGCTGTCCCAACTACCACCTTGCTGTTTCTCTCTGGGACATCGGGGGGCGTGTTGTGGAGTGTTGTGGCCCCGAGGCTGCAGGATATTCAGACTCTTAATACTAAAAAGGATCAGGTCCCACTTTCATGTGTATTTCAAACTAAAGTTCATATGCAATCCGAACAGCGAGAATAGCCAGGATAATAAATCTGATGGGTTTTTTGAATATCAAGTTCTTCCAAAAAGTGCTTTTGAACATGAAATGAAGGACCTGTTGCTTTGCTGAGGTCCTAAGCAGGTATTTGGATTATATGTTGGGAAACCCAATCCCAGAAAATGTATGAAAAATAATCTATGCTTTTTAAAGTCTAAGATAGTTAACTTCTATCTAGGATGCGATCATAGACTTTCAGCCATAATGTGTAAAATTGGCTATTCCACACAACCATGTGATTTTATCGTAAGAAATTTACTTTAAAAAATTATCAAGGAAACAAAAGTATGGCAATCAATAAAACAGAGTCTCAGTACCTAAAGTCGAAGTGCCTTGGAGATGACGCAACCTTCTTTATTTTATTTCACCATCCCTACTGCATGTCACATTTATAGGCATATCTACTGGCTTTGTAGAATGGAAACCCTTTTGTTGTCATTGCCATTATCTTATTTCTGCATATATTAAGTAATCCCAGAGTACCTGTCTGCCTATCTTGGGTTTGCTGAAAACCTGTGGGGATCAGCATGTGATAAGTCTCTCACGGCAGTGAGGTGGGGGATATAGTCCAGCCCAGTGGAGCTTGAACAGGCTGCCCTTGGAAGAGATTTCATCCTGGCTCCAAAGAAAGATTTCAGCAATTGATGTTTGGCTCTTAGCATCTTAAAGCTCAGTTTCACTATCTATGAAATGCCAGGATAAAGCTCTTTATAGCAGTATGGCCAGGATTAAAATATATGGAAAGCTCACATTGCAGTGGATGATTTGGTAAATGCTTCATAAATATGGGTGGTACTGAACATCACAAAACAATTGGGTTCTAGTAATTGAACCCACAGGATGTACTCTATTTGGAATTTAGTGTACACTTAATTTAAGCATAATTATATATCTCAAACCCTAAGTCGTATGTAGTGGGATTCTGACATTCATTTCTAATATCATCTTATTAAGAATTATGTCTCAGGGAATTATCTCTGCTCTGGTCCAAACCAAATGTTCCAGATGTTTATTCATTTTTTTTTTTTTTTTACCTATGAGATGTTGGTCCTCTTCTCTGTTATTCCTTGTTTTATTATTTTGAGAAATATGCTGTACATTCGTTTATTCTTGGGTAACCATTTTTTTGTGTGTGTGTGTAACAGAGCCTTCATAACCATGGATAAAATGTCCTCCCACTACAGATACTCAAGCTACGGTTTTAATCATTTTCAAATATCTTTAAAAGAGTTGCTTTCTTCTAGTGCTCCGTGTCCTGATGTGTGACTCTTAGGTATAGGTTGGCATTTTTAAATTTAATGTTGTCTTATAATAAAACACCTATGTTCTTGGTAGAGCGAAATGAGGCCCAGACAAATCATTGCCATCTTCATTATCATCTTTTCTCTCTTTGTTAATTTTGAGGCTACGACTCATGCATTGTGTTGGGCAGCACATAGATATTTGGCTGGTAGCATGACTTTGAGGCAGATACCATTCATTTTCTTTTTATTATGTTGTTTCCCTTTCTTTTTGCCAGAAGAAGCCTATTTTGCAGTGGGAGCAATGGACATAGTTTAAAATTAATTTTTCCCAGGCTCCTTAGCTATAGGAGTAACAAGGTTCTAGCCAATGAGATAAAAGTCTGCTAGGAGTCTTTGAGAAAGATAATAAAAGACTCACCTAGACCTGGCAGCTCTTCCTCTTCTTTCTGCCTTGAACATGGCCATGGTTCTGCAATATTCATCCCATCTTACGGCTATTAAATGATATTCCAAAATATCAAGGATGGTCAAGTGGAAAGAGGGAAGGTACTAGTTATGCATGTATGGTTAAGTCACTGCATTAACCAAGGGTTTCCTCTGCTGGTCATTTTAGGTGAGAAAAATAAAGCCCTATTTGCTTAAAGGTACAAATCAGTTTCTATTACTTGCAACTGAAATATTTTAATTAGATTCCATGTTAATATTTCCCTTTTTTAGATGGGGAAACAAAAGCTGGGAGAGCGTATTGGAGCCAGTGAGTGGGAAGGAAACTCTTTCAGTTTCCCTGTGCTTCTGCCTGGATCTACAGCCCATGAACCCTGCTTTATGGTAGCAGATAAACAATTTATAGATCCTCTTCCAATCAAGAGACCACTCCCTGTCCACTTCCTGTCTCATGGAACTTTCTCTTGAAGGCCTGAGCATGTCAGAAGTCTGACTCTCCTAACACTACCAAGACAGAGGGGTCACATGTTGGCATTCTGGACAATAATCTCAGCTACATTATCCAGACAGTGTGTCAGCTATGTGACTGGTGCCACCTGGGGTCCTTCTGATCAGCTTCTCCACCAGCTGGATACCACTGAATGACCTCAGTCAGTATCATGTAGAGCAGAAGAGTCACCCAGCTGAGCCCTATACAAATTTCTGTCTAAAAAAATATGATGGAGGAAGAGGGGAAGAGGACGTTAAAAGAATTAAGATGTGATATGTACATGCACCAACTTCCTACAATGATAGTAGTCATTATGTACTGCAAATCTACTCATAAAATTAAAATTAAAGAAAATGAAAAAATAGATGATTGTTGTTTTAAGCCATCAACTTTTGAGATAGTTTGTTTATCAGCAATGGCTACTGATCAGTTGTCATCATTATACTTACAAAATGCCAAGACCCAGTTGGAGTTACCTTGTTCTTGAGTTAGTTTGTGTGAGTTGCTTTTAAATGGATTTGCAACCTCATGACCATAGTTTTTGAAGTCTTATTGATCTAAACCCAAACTCTCCCTTTATATCCTTTGTTTTCCTGCCAAGTATTCCTGAGTAGACTGGAAAGAAGTCATACTCTCTGACTCTTTGGCTGCCAGAATAACTTTCATGCTTCAGATTTTAACAACAGCCAGACTGAGCTAGTGAGCACATTTTTATGACACAAATACATAGAAATACTAGAAAATACAGTGTTTAAAGATATAAAGGTGTGATCAAAAGGAAGCCAGGTGCTTGAAATGAATCAATTTGCTGGTATCATAGCATCTCTCAAGGGTAGAGATTATACATCCTAGGGTCTGGAGATTTATGGCTCACATTGGGAATGAAGATGTAGTTTTGAATCTGTATGTGATGACAACCAGAATGATGTGTGTGCAGACACACACCTGCCAAAGATCTGAAACACCAGTAGATACTGCCAGGAAGCTTGCCATCGACCTTGGCCTCTGAGAAAAAAGTTTCTTTTGAGAAATTAAATGAACAAGCTGCTGTGAGATGTATCAAGCTTAGGCTGAACTTGCAGTGCGGGAATCCCAAGTCAAAAGAATAAGGTAAAGATTTGCACTCTCTGTAGCAAAAAATACAAAGCAACACTTTAGGACCAGATTCTCACGTGGGCCATGAGAGACTCTCATAGATTTAAAATCAAACCAAACTTCTTTGGAAGAATAAATTCAATAAAAATTTAGAAATTCCACCAGGAAAGAAGAAAATAGAAGGGAAGTTAGCCGATACACAAAACCAGAGACTGGTACCACAAGAAGTGAAAATAATAGAATACTCTGAAATGGATGACAAATAAATACATTTATATTTAAAGGAGAAATTAAAAGGAATATGACACAAGTAGTTAAAAATTAAAAGATCCAAGCTATCAATAGATCTCTCTCTCTCTCTCTCTCTCTCTCTCTCTCTCTCTCTCCTCTCTCTCTCTCTCTCTCCTCTCTCTCTCTTTCTCTCTCTCTCTCTCTCTCTCTATATATATATATACACATGTCCCTGGGCACCACTAGTTTTCCTCAATTCAACTGATAAAACCCTACTGTGATTGTTCCAGGCTGGAATTTTAATTCTACAATCTTATACTGAGTAGATTATTGTGCCAAGGGAAAAATATGCTCAGACCTGCGGAGAGAACAAGCTCCTGATGTCCTTAAACTGAACAATTCCTTTGACTGAGTTCATGATCCAGGAAAGGGAAGCCTTCACCTTGTACTATGTTCTGGCCATTGGAGAAGCTGTGAGGTGGAGACTTTGTACAAAACAGCCAGCTCTGCCTTTGGGAACACAGGCAAACTTTTTGTGTCCTGAGCATCTCCTACCCTAGGCTTTGCTCCCCTGGGCTCTAGGATCACTGAAACACTGGGAACAAGAGTCACAAGGGAGGTAGAACCAATTAAGAGAATCTGGTTTTTTGAAATGTCCACACCAACTTGATTCATGAACTCAAGTTCTTGAGTCGTTTAACATCAGGAAAACAAATGAAAACCAAAGCTCCAAATTCCAAGCTGCAATGCTGTTCAGGATTGTCCACATCTTTTCTCCCAAGACTCCCCATTCTTATCCAGAGCCCCTGTGGCTCACACCTGGCAACCTCCAATTGTACACAGTGTGGTGTAGTTTGTTCTCTATACCCTAGAAAATGTTGGCAATGCGTACACAGCTCCAGAATAAAAGAGGTCATGACCTATCTTCATCAGGGATTCCATGTTTGATGGTTCAAGACTACATTCATAACTACCATCTGTTCCATTCTAGTAAGACTAATTTTTCTGCATTGCCACCTTGTCCCCACCCCAGATCAGAGTCCCAGTGAGACAGTGACCATAGAAAGCTTCCTGGTGGGAAAAGGCCTGCTTCTCAGGCTGTCTTTTTCAATCTTGGCTGCATAACAGCTTTCACTACTCCAATGAGTGGGCCACTATCAGGACAAAGCAACGAGAATCTGTGAGGGCAGAACTGGGCTCAGAGTGCTGGATAAAAAAAGTGTTTGATCCAACTTACACTCAAAATTCCTTGTTTTTTCATTTGCCAAGACAAGCGTTTATGTTTCCCAAAGTTCCCCTGGTGATCTTAGTGTGCAGCCAGCAATTTTCAAACTTCAGTGTGTTTGACAGTCACCTGGCTAGATCATTGGAACATTGGTTGCTGGGCCCCACCTCCTAGGATGCTTATTCTGGGCATCAGGGATGGGGCCCAGGAATTGGCATTCCTACTCAGATCCTGGTGGATGCTCAGGCAGACCTCAGACTGAACTCGTCTTCCAGCTTCTAGTTCATGGTGCCCACTTTGCCCAGTTCATGTGGATTCCTGAGCACAGTCTTTGGCTAGCACATGAAGCTATTTTTCTTGGTTCTTTTCAGAGCTCTCTTCTCAGACTTTTTGCTTGAGACATTGGTTACCTGGGTTTAACTTAGCTGACCACTAATATATTTTATTTTTTTATATTTTTTTCTTACTGGGGATCAAACTCGGGTCCTTCCACTTGCAAGGCAGGCAGCAGAACCACTGAGCTAAATCCCCAGCCCACCACTAATATATTTTAACAGAAGATAAAGATCCTCTCCATCCATTACTGGTTGTGTTTAGGATCCAATATTTGCCCTGTCTGTGAGAAGCTCTCTAAGGACATGGAAGAAAACGGAGGCCCTTAAAGGAACTTGCTGCATCTGAAACAAGGAAACTGCATTTAGAAGGGGGGAAAATAAAGCAACTCATATCTTTGTTCCATGTTGAGGGTCATTTACTACATTCATTAAAGAGGTTCTCAGAAGAGTGGGATGGGATCAGCAGGAAGAAGATGGAAAGAGGGTGTGGGAGAAAAGAAAGATTCCAGCTTCTTCGAGACACTGGTTTGGTCCCCAAGGAGGCCTCCATTTGTCGGCAACTTGTGGCTGCGTGATTTTGGAGAAGTTCCGTAAACCCCTTGTGTTTCAGTTCCCTCCTTTGTGAAGGAGACACACTGACTTCTAAGTGGGTGGAGGACTCAAGGAACTAGTGCTGCTGGTCTTTGGAACTTCCCAAATTCAGCTGCCTGTGTGGGGTCCCTGGGTAATGCTGCTGGCCAGGTGCTGTGAGCAAGCCCTTCCGACTCCAGCAGATTGTTGCCATAGAAGAACTCTGTCTTCCCCTTCTCTCGCAGAAAAGGGTTTGTAATTTTGTGCCATCTTTCAGTTTTTAGATGAATGCAGATAATTTTAAAAAATCTTTAAGATAATATCTACAAGCCCAAATGTAATGTATCTCCTGGCCAACTTGGGTAGATATTCTCTTTGTTATGAAATTAAAATTAAAAAAAAACTTTTGATCTTTTTGGCTGTTGCTATCATTACTACACGGACTGTTTACTCCCTTCAAACAATGTTGGCAGACAGGCTTATTAAAATGGTGGAAAAGTCTAATGAGAAACCTCAGCAGGATGACACTTGGAAGATATTTCAGGGTGGGCATGTGCGCCTCCAAGCTCTTGCTACAACGTGGATTTTCAGCTGCAGTTTCTATGAGAGCTATAAATCTGTTTGAATTTCTAGTTTAGACACTGGAGATCAAAACTGTGCTTTGTTCAGTCTACCTGCTTCTGTCCAGTCCCCATTCCATCTCCAGATTGACTTTCCTTGGGATAAAGTAGCCCAAGGAACCAAGCAACTGATGTCTCCAGTATAGACTTTATACCAAGGTGTTTGCGATCGTAACTGATTCTCGTTCCTAAGCCTGTCTTGAGGTTTGATATCAACAGGCACTCCCAGGATTTCTAAGTATATGTTATCCCTCATATTTCTGCAGGTACTGTCACTCTGATTTTACAGGGGGAAGGAACCGAAGCCTTAGTAGATTAAATATCTAGTCCATGGTGAGCACTTTGCCACAGTGGTGAAGCCCGGACCCTTGTGGCTCTCTTGGGCTCTCCTTACGTTCTAATTTCCTGCTCTTCCACCCAGAGGGCCTCACTGGGTTGGCAGAGTCCCGGGGGCAGAATCTGACTGGGTGAGGTAGAAAGACCCTGGAAAGAGAAGGCAGAGGTTGGGCACACAGACCAGGTGAGAGTCCACTGGTGGCCAGTGGGTTTTCCCAAGCTGGCCAGTGCTGGCAAACAGGGTTGACCAGTCTGGCTGCAAACACCAGCATGGTTTGGAATCCCAAGGACTACACTGAAGGCTGTTTCCTGGTCCATACCCCCATCCTTCCCTGCTGCCCACTTGCCTGCAGGAGACCCAGGCAGGAAGAGGGAAAATAAGAACCCGCACGTGTTGTGTCATCTGTACCCTTGCTTGATCACAGGTGACATGGGCAGGGCACAGAGCAGCTGTCCAGCGGAGCTGCACATGCTTTCAAACTTCTTATTCCATCCAGCAGGAACAGTTTGGCAAAGAAGTATTCTGCACTGGCATCTGATGCTCAGAAGAGATTTGCTGATGTAACAATTATTTGCACTATTTATATTCAAATGTTCTTTTCAGAAACCTGCAGCCTCCAAATTTACTGATAGTAGCTGTGTGCAAATCAGGAAACTTATCTCCTTTTTATAGGCTAAAATCAAACTACACTTTACGTTTTTCTAACTTGCAGAATATTAGACAGTGGTGTCTAAACGACTAGTGTTTATGAAAAAGGTGAATTTTAAGAACAAATTTTAAAACTGCATAAGCAGCTTAACGGGTATTTTTTAGAAACTGGAAGTGATCTGCCTTTGCATATTTATATTAAACCGGAACTCATATTATCATGTTGATTAGAGCGGAATCCTAAAAATCATCCTGGCTAGGTTTGGGTTTATTACTCTTGGACCATAAGACTGCTGGATAAAGGACTTTTTTTGTATCACTTTATTTTTTAAGTCATTTGATGTCCCTGTTTTTTCACTTGTTTTGTGACCTGTAGTCTGAGATCTGATTGAGTTCTCAATACTCCGTTGATTTACAGATTCTGTCCATTTAGGCACACCTTTGTGGTTGTCCACATGCTTTTCAGTGTTCTTAATGAGCTGTTAACAAGCTGTCAATTACCTATGCGAATTAGGGAGGTTGCGGTTGAGGGGTGCCTGGAGCTGGAGCTGGAGAGTGCTACCTTGGAATGTTATGAAATAAATCATTCTTGCATTAATAGCTGTCTTTATCCATGTATTTCTTATCATGTCTGGGTCTTTTTTCATTATAATACCTGCCCCATAAGAAAAACCCTCTGGGAGTTTTGAAGGTGCTTAGAAAACAGCCTTCCTAAATCTTTCATAACTTTCAGCTTGGCTTACATGTTGCCTTGACCGTGGGCTTCCTTTTGCACCTCTGGCTCCACAGATCTGGAGCCACTGGATGGAGCAGGAACCCTCATTGCCATGCCCATGCTCATAGGAAGGGGCTCAGCTCTTAGGCCCAGCTCTAGGGAGCTGTTTGGAACCTTCTTCCCTCAGCTCCTCTGCAGGAAAATGTTTACACCTTCCCATCCCTTGATGAACTCTCAGCCAGAGGTGTGTTGACCCTAAACAAGGCAAGCTAAATGCTAGAATGATGTGGGCAAACTTATCCACTAGACAGTTTACTGAGCCCAGGCATCAGGCAGTGTGGGTATGAGCATGAACACCACTGAGACGTCCTTCATCAAATTGAAGACAGGTAATGAATGTGAACCAGAAGGAGAAAGGAAACGACACGGAGAGGCCTGACATGGAGGAAAGAGGAAGATCAGAATAAGGAAGATCGAGAGTAGTGGGGAAGAGCAGGTGGCTTCAGCCTAAGAATGGTCAGGTGAGGCTGGATCAGAGATTGCCTTTGAGCAATGAATGGAAAGAAGCAAAGCTGTTGGTCAGGAAGATCCTTGAGGGGAGTGTGCCAGGCAGGGCCAAATGCCAGGGCACGAGCCTAAGACAAGAGCAGGTTCAAAAGCAGGAAGGATGCCAGGTGAGGACAGTTGAAGGGGCTGTTGGAGAGAAGGCCAGTTAGGTTGGAATGGGGTGGCAGACCACAGGAGGCCTCCAGGTGAGCTCCTGAACTTTTCCTCTGAAGGACATAGGAACCCATTGATGTTTCTTGTAATAGTTATTTTTTTTTAACTTCACACTTGAAATGATCTGTAGATTGGTGGAAGAGTTGCAAGGAGAGTACAATAATACCTTGGTTCACAAGCGCTGCTATTGGCAAACAATTTGGTTCTCAAACAAAAGCTTTTGGAAAAATTTTGCATTCGTTCAAAACTCCTCATCAGGTGACAAACATGACCATAGCCATCTTCCCCACACCAACACGAGCTCAGCCATCTTTCCCCAAATCATAAAAAAAATTAAGTTCATAAACCAAGGCACCACTGTGTAGGGGTCCCTGATAGCTTTCAGTTGGCTTCCTTTGGGATTCACCTTTTTTGAAAGCATGGTACATTGATCAACTCTAGGAAGTTAACTTTTGACTAAACTATAGGCTGTACTTGGATTTTCCCAGTTTTTCCATTCATGGTCTTTTTTTAAATATAAAAATAATCTTTTCAGATAATCGTGGATATTTTTCTTTGCTATATTACACTGTTCTGTCAATGTTTGAATAGAATGGATAATCTACTGGTGACTTTTGTAACATTGTACATTGGTCTTCTAGTAAATGTTGAGTCATTGAATCGCACTCATCTTCCAAATGTTTATATATTTAATTACAGAATATTTTAAAAACCACATTAATAATGTACCAGCAATGGCATCAGAAAATTTTGCAAGTATCAGTGATCCATCAAGTTCACCCTAGTGGATATTTATTTAATTTAAAACCTGTTGGGAGTCTTTTCCTTTGCATAATAAGCTTATTTCATTCATATCTGGGAAAAATGCCCGCCAAGTATTCAACTCTGAATGACCATTGTTTCTCTTGCCAGGTATTCATTTAGGTGAAAATTTTGTTTCATGAAAAAAAAAGTGGCTAGTTCAGTTAGCAACTCAGGCAGTGAATTTCCCACTTGTGTTCCTCAAGACAAGCACCTTGCATTGAGTGTGACAGAATCACTCTATAAGTTTCATCCCATTTTGTTACACCCTTAAATGAAGGTGGCATTGTTTTAATTTCAGGTGCATGGTGGTGGAGGACCTGATGCCAACCAGGAGAGTTTGTGCTACTACCTCAGTTCATATTAAGGTGTTACTAGCTCTGCCTGATATATATATTTTTAAAATTTGTTATTGACAGATAATAATCTACACGTGTATGGAGTTATGTGTGATGTTTCAATGCATGTATACATTGTACTATGATCAAAGCTGGATAATTAGCATATCTATCTCCTCAGACATTTATTATCACCTCAATCATTTTTTCTGGCAATAACACTCAAGGTTTTTCCCTAGCCTCTTGAAATATATATTATTATTAGTTCTAGTGAAGCCACTGTGTAACAACACACCAGAACTCATTCTGTCTTTCTCACTGTGACTTTGGACTCCACTCACCAATCCGTCTACCTGTCCCTCTCTGTCCTTTTGTCTCTAACCTCTGGTTACCACTGTGTTACTCTATTTATATGAGATCAATGTTTTACATTTAATCACATGAGTGAGATCATGTGATACTTGACTTTTTGTGCCTGGTTTTTCTTACTTAACATAATGTTCACCACATTCATCCATGTTGTTGTAGATAACAGGCCTTCATTCTTTTTATAGGCAAATAATATATATTATATATATTATGTATATGTGCTGCATTTTCTTGCCTTCACCGTAGCTTTTGCACCATCAGTGTAAATGCCAATAGAGTGAAAAGAGCATTGTTTTTGTACTGTCGTGGGAGTAGCTTGATCTTGTAGAGACCTTGATAGCATCTTGGCTATGGACTCTTCTTAGCTGTGGCTCCGAATCAAGCCCAGACACTGTGGTTGATTGATTGATTGGTTACTTGGTTGGTTACTTGGTTGTTTTGCTACTGTGTTCACACAGCTTTGTCAGAGAATCCGTCTCACTGTATTTCACAAGTGCGTGTAGCAAGTTGTATAATTTTTCTCCTTCCCCTAGGCTTTGCCATAGCTTGTGGAAAAGAAGGCAAGACTTGGATAGAACACACCCAGTCCATTGGAAGGTGGTGGCCCTACAGGATGTCCTTTTGAGCCATTGGCAGAGATGTACCCAGTCAGGTCCCAGTGGCATTGGAAGTGGAGGAGCCATTTTACCCACTAACCCTGGCCAAGGACCCAAAGGTAGTTTAGGTTGTTGTCTGAAGGAAGAACCTAGAAATTGGAGCAGTGTAGAAAAGAGCAAACATGAGAGTCCATAAAATGCCATGGAGAAGCTGTAGAGAGAATGATAGAGGGATAGATGGAAGAAGAGAGATGGAGAGGCAGAAGAGAATGAGAGACAGTCAGAGAGATGGAGAGAGAAAGAAACATAGAAAAAGGAGGAGAGAATTGCCTTTTATTAAAGCCCCTTTTCCTGATGGTAATTTGATTACATTTCTTAACAACATAGAACATGACAAAGGCTCTAGGGGAAATTCAGACGAAGTGAAGAGGGAATTAGGAACTTCAAGTCTTTAATTATGAGAATGTGTTCGGACTCTTAAAAACCTCCACAGAAACTGACTGGAAGCAACTTGGGCATTTTTGGATTGCATGGGAAGTATACTTCTATCTGTATTCTCATCCATCCCTACAGGGTCTTTTATGCTAAGAAAAAGATATCAAAGCCATCATGTGGGCTCCTGACCGAAGGCCACTAGTAAGTCTGTCTCAACTGGTGCAGAAGCTCTGGGGAGCTCACCTGACATCCTGGTACTCTGGGAGGCTAAGGCAGGAGAATTACAAGCTGAAGCCCATTTGGGCAATTTATTGTGTTATTGAGATCCTGCTTCAAACTAAACAACAACAGCAACAATAACGAT
This sequence comes from Heterocephalus glaber, assembly GCF_000247695.1. The sequence continues at coordinate 6,098,198 of NW_004624734.1, read as the reverse complement.
AACAAAACTCTGGGGGCCAGGATGGGGCTGCATCTTAGCTTCCTCTTCAAAAACAGCCCTTACCAGATTGCCTGTTAATTGCCCTGTGGCATCTCCGTGGTCAGATCACCATTCTTGGCTTTATTTTCCGTTTTCTGTTTGTACATAAGATAATCTTTTTTTTTTCCATCTGCAAACTCTAGGGGGTAAATTTTGCTCATGACATGCAGAGGTTTAGCCATGGGACTCTCATTACCGTTAATGGAATGACAGCACTCAGTCTCAGAGCCCAGAACATTTCCCCCTTGCATGATGGTGTTTTGTGGTTGGATTTTTAATTGTATTTACAAATAAAGCCTACTCATAAACAGTGTAGCTCTCAGGAAGAAGGCATTTTGGAAAATGGGTGGGAAGTTAGACTGTACTAATTGGGTTTAGAGTTGGGGGGGACGGTGAGGCATTCTGTAACTTTTGTAATTATAATTGCTATCAAATACACTTAGCATAAAACTCACTGTTCTCAGGTGTACATGCACACTGTGGTGTGACCATCACGACCCTGCATCTCCAGAACATTTTCATCTTCCCCCCACTGAGCACTTTTTAGTTTTTTAAAGTTTGAAATAGCATGTCCTTAAGTTGCCCAGGCTGGGCTTGAACTTGTAACACTCCCATCTCAGCCTCCCAGAGTGCTGGGATTACAGGCATATACTGCAATACCTGGGCCTCTTCCGGAACTGAAACCCCTGACTCTCCATTCTCCCTCTGCTCACCCCAGGCATTCTCCTGCCTGTCTCCATGAGTTTGACTACTCCTGATGCCTCAGGTACAGTGGGACCATGCAGGACTTGTCCCTTAGTCCAGGATTATTTCCCCTAATCAAATATCCTCAAGGGTCATGGATGTTGTAGAACATGTCAGAATGGCTTCTCTCCAAGGTTGAATGATACTGCCCCATGCAGGTCTACACCACATTTCATTCATCCACCCACCCACCCATCCACCCACCCACCCACCCATCCATCCATCCATCCATCCGTCCATCCATCCATCCATCGGTGGACACTTAGGTTGCAACCCCCTCTGTCTATATGGACGATGCTCTTATGGATAGAGATGTGCATGTGTCTACTTGAGTTCCTGCTTTTATATATCATTTTGGGGTGTCATTGCTAGCTGGATTGTCCAGTGACTCTGCTTAATTTTTTGAGGAGCCACCATATAACACAGGATGCCCGATCTATTTCATATTCCCACTAGCAATCCACAGGAGTTCCAATTTCTCCATATCCTGTCATCCCTGGTCATTTTCTATATTTTTTATGGAGTTCTTTGTTGTTATTTTTTATATAGTGGCACCCTAATGGGTGTGAAAGTTTCTTGTCTCTTGGTAAACATTAGACAGATCATCTGTCTTTTATTTACATTTTTCTTTCCTACCTCTCATTTCCTCAAACTTTAAAATCCAGAAAATATCCCCTAAACCTCACAAATCAATGTCCCCATTAAGTCCCCAAAAGACTCCTGCATGTTTTTACATTTCCACGGGTAACATCATTTCTAATTTGTAGATTTGTGGTTTATAAGTACATCTCCCTCACTATACTCTATACTCTGTTAAAATCAGCATCTGGCACTTAGTAGGTTCTCAATAATTATTGATTGAATGAGAGGATTTAAACCAACTCTGTTCAGGTGACAAATGAATCTTTAAATATGAAGAACAAAAAGACTTATTACCAGGATGACTATATCAAAATTCAGATCGTGCAGTAACAAAATAATACGACTGTAAACACGGAGATGGGAAAAAGTAAATTGACTAAATTATTAGTGTCATTTTGATTTCAGAAAATGCCGCTTCTTTACACATAAGCAGTTACAAATGCAGCCTATAAAAGTTAATATTCATAACATGATTATCTTTCAATGAAAGTATTAGGGGAACACAAAATGATAATAATGGTAATGTACAAGGGCGGGCTTCCATGGTAACCCCAGCACAGTGATTTCAGCTGGGAAGCCAGGGACTGTGATTCTCTATGAGAGGAGGCTGCTAGCCCTGTAGCTTCAGAGATGACCCTCACAAGTGCATGGAAGGTCCTGATTACCTGGCACGACTAGATTGCTGATTATTTAGGAGGCACTTTGGAAATTGCAGATAGCTTGCTTGCCCAGGGGAATTACCATCCTAATACCATAAACAAGGAGAAAGCTGTGAGAGGGAGGTTATTCAAAAAACACTGCCAGGGGCCCAGTTTTGATAGTACTCTCTTCTGTTCTGTTTGATCTTTCTTCTTCTCTTGCTTCTTAGTTTATTTTCTGGTCATTTGCACATTTTAAATGAAGAGCAGACAGACATGTTGGACGGGGAGCTGGGAAGCAGGTAAAGAGTCTTCCAAACTAGGGGAAGTGTGCTGGATGGAGTAGGAGGAGGATGGAGCTGCCAAAGCCCTGAGCCCTGAGAAGAGGCCTTGCACAGCTGCTGAATGACTTTCTTTTGCAGATGGTTCAAGGATCAGGAAGAGGAGGATCTTAGTGGGCCAACAGTGGTAGTAGGTGGACACCCAGTCTTGCTGCTGTTAGTAGGGTCAAGGTTGAAATTAAAGATCACAGGGCACACCTGTATTTAGAAATGAGGTATGACCACCCAAATGGAGTGTAGCAGACAAAGATGACGGAAGTGACAGGGCCCCCACTAATTCAGTCTGGGCCACATGGAATCTCTTGACAGAGCCAGTATCCCCATTAGGCATGGTGGGAAGTGTGTCCTTACAAGGTGAGATAAAACGTACAGTGAATGTTGCTGCTGAGGCAGAGGAGGAGGCTTCTGGGTCCCCATAGCACTGCTCCTAGTGTAGAGGAGGTGAGCTGCACAGGCACCAGCAGCACCCCCCACCCCCCATCAAAATGAAAAGACACATAAAAAAGCCTCAAAACCAGACTTCCAGGTCACCTAAAGCAACCCCAAAGGGAAATGAGACAGAACAATCTGGTACTCAACTACCTGGACTCCCTGAACTGGCAACAAAAGAGAATCTGGAAAAAATGAAATCAGAAATAATTTCTCACATAACAGCAGTGATTGTGCCCATAGTGCAAGACATGATTAATAAATCTAGAGCAGACACAGATAAAAACTTAGAGGAGCTGAGGAACCTGATTGAATCCCCAAATAGGAAACAAATGGAATCCATAAAACAGATGCAAACAGATTTCCAGAAGATTAAAAACTCCATTGAAAGTCTACAAAACAGAGTGAGCCAATTTGAGGACAGAATTTCAGATATAGAAGATAAGATTGCAATTAATGACCAGGAAAAGAAAAATTGCTTTAAAATTGTAAGGGACCACAAGAAATCAATACAGCAGGTGCTAGATGATACAAAGAAGAATAACATAAGACTGATCAGAGTCAGTGAAGAAACAGGAGAGTGAAGATGACATAAAAAAACTGTTCACAGAAGTGATGGCAGAAAACTTCCCAAGCAGGGGAAAAGAACTTGACATACAGATAAGTAAGGCATATAGGACTCCAACTAGCCTTGATCAAAAAAATCTACACATAGGTATATAATTGTTAAGACTCCAGAAACTCAATAGAACAATGCTGCTGCTGAGTGCCATCCTACAGGAAGACAGCTTCATAAAAACATTGCAGTGTGTCCCTGTCCATCTTACTCACGAATCTGTCACAGTGCTACTTCTGGACCACATTTTGGATGGATTCAGGCCATTGAGGCAGCCATGACAGAGCAGCTAATGACCCTCATGAAAGAGGACTTCCAGAACTGCTTCAGAAAGTGACAAGAATGATGGAATAAATGTGTTCAAAGTGAGGGGGAGGATTTTGAAGGAGACTAATGACAATGCGTCTTTTCTAGTAATAATTAAAAAAATTTAAACATCCATTGTGTTCTTTGTTCACATCCCCTATATATTTAAGGAGGACAGGACAAACAAAGCAGGAAGTAGCCAAAATTGCCTCCAGAACTTCTGAGTTGAGCTCACATTGTCCATTGATCACCATAGTACCAGTTCATGAGAATAAATCCTCATGTGCAGGCTGAGCTCGAGATTCAAGATCCAGGATCAGAAGAATTCCAGTATTTCTATCCTAAGACTTTCTGGAATCAGCAGCAGAAAATCAATTTAAATCGGCTTAAGCAAAAGAGAGTATTTAGTGAGTCTCAAAACTGAAAAGTCCGATGTTCTCAGGATTCAAGTACTGCTGGAGTGAGGTGATGATGTTTGAAATTCATCTTCCTTCCTCTCTAAGTGCAACTTTCCCCTGGACTGATGTTGTTCTTTGGCAGCTTATGCTGGAGAGATTCTGGCAGGCAGCTCCGAGCTTTCATCCTACACGTCTGCCTCACCCACAGTTCCAGCATGCATCCCAGGAACTGGCGCTTGTAGCAGACCAGGTACTGGACTAAGCCTTTTTATTGCATCAACTCATTACATCCTCAGCTACCAGCTGGCTTTATTTCTCATTTAGAGGCAAAAATACACAGGCTTCCTTTATAACCAGCTCCTACCTGGAAAGGCAGGGAAAAGGATAGAGTAGTAATTCTAGTTTCTATCACCTGTGTTGAGGAAGAGGAATTCTGGCTTCTATCAATGGCTTTAGGGAGAGAAAAAGGGGGTGAGAGAGAGAGAAGGACAGGAGAAGGTCAGGAGTCTTTGCTTCTGAACCCCTTTCATCATCTTTCAGTTTCAAGGACTCAGCACACCAAAGCACCATATTCCAAGGCATCATTCATTGTCTTGTTTTTTAAAACAAGGTCTCACTGTGCAGTTCAGGTGGCCTTGAACTCAATATGTAGCCCAGATTGGCCTCAAACTTGTAGCAATCCTCCTGCATCAGTCTCCTGAGTGCTGAGATTACAGGTCTGTATCACCATGCCTAGTTCGGGGAGTGTTGTTTTCCAAGCCCTAACAAGGCTCAGGTCCAAAGCCTCAAAGACTCTCATGATTCCACAGTGAAGAGTGATCTGTTAGTCTTCCTAGAAATTCTATCACCTTTCTCTTGTGACTGTTGACACTTTATCCCCAGTAGTAATCATTATGGAGATGTAATTTCACTTACCTGAAAGGAAACTTCTAGAGATCTAGGTTAGAGCAGGATGTCTTCATTACTTTCTCAATGCTGAGACACAATCTCAGACATCCACAAGGAAGAAAGGTTTATTCTGGATCACAATTTGTAGAGGTTTCTGTCCATAGTCACCTGACTCCAAGGCAGGACAGCATAGCAGAGGTACACAGCAAAGAGAAACAGTCCATGGCATGGTAGGTAGGAAGCAGAGAGAGTGATCAAGGGAGGAGGAGGGAGATAGAACCTTCCAGGCCACACCCAGTGACCCACCTCCTCCCATCAGATCCCACCTCGTACAGGAAGTCAGCAATGAACTCATCAGTGGACTAATCCAGTATCACACCCTATGACCTAATTACCTTCCCAAAGCCCCACCTATGAGCACAGGAGGCTTTGGGGAGACATATAGATATATACTCTAACTCAAGGCTAATTTTAGGTCCATTCTTCCCACCCTTATCCCCCTGGAGGCTTTCAGAACCTTCTACCCAGAGCCTGCTCCATGAACGGTAGTTCTTGAATTAATAACTTGACTCTTTGGACCCCAGATTTTCTTAAATGAGAGTTAGCACACAGGTGGATTTATGAATGCAGATGAGCAGATAGAAGGAAAAAAATTAAGAGCAGAGGACAATGAAATATGAAAAGAAATACAGTTATTAAACACTAACAACTTTAAGAAAGACCGTGTATATTAACTACTCTGTCTCCTGCCACTTCCATAGGAGATTAAAAAACAGAGAGATGAAAAGACTTGACCATATTGTAACAAAAATGGGAGCTTCTGCTTACAAGACCTCTGTTTCACCCAAGCATTCAGGGAGGCTTTTGACTCCACAGGGATGGTGTGGTTTTCCTGATTGGCAGCTGAGAAAATAAAAGGTCTGAGAGCTAAAATGTTCCACATCAGGGCTCCACTAGTGAGGGTGGTGGTGAATTTTGAATCCAACTTTGTTTGAGTTGAAGCAAAAATCCACTCCACTCCCCAGTGCTGGAAAATGAACCCAAGGACTTCTCATGGAGCTACACTCCAACTCTTGTTTAGTTTTTGTTTTGAGACAGTCTTGCTAAGTTGCTCAGGCCAGCTGGTAGGATGAGGCAGGAGGATGGCAAGTGCACACTCTTTTGCACCCTATCGTACTGCTAGGTGTGTGGCAGGAGTAGAATCTGTGCCTTTTCACTCTAGTCTGATGCCTGCCATGACCCTTGACTCCAGAGTCCCCAGGTGAGGAACCTTCCAATTAAGCCCCTCTCTATGGCAACTGTGCTGATTGCCACAGATGTTTCAGGGCATCATAAATTAATTTTATTGGTCAAGGTTATCTTTGACATAATAAGAAAGAAAAATCTTTATTATAGAGAAATAAATGGCAATTTAAAAACAGCCTGGATGTAGAATAGGGAAAATAAAAGACCCTAGTGAATTCCAATGTGCTCCTGCTGAAAAGGAAGGTGGCCTGGGATCTTACACAGGGAGCATAAAATTCCTCTCCTCTCTGCCTGATCTGCTGGCTTCAGGTTTTAATCTTTGCTTTAAACTGATATCAAAGTATCTGTTTCTGTTCCTCAGCACACAGCAGTGGGGTTATAGGCCAGAGATGGTGGACGGACGGTGGGGAAGTGGGAAGACTTTTGGACTTGCTGAGGCCAGCAAATTAGTACTTTGCAGGGAACAGGACTGAAATATCAGCCCACATTTATTTCATTATCTTTCATTGCACTTATCCTCCCCTGCAATATCTTCAGCATTTATTTGCTTGCATTGTTTCCATTCGTTTCTTCCTTTAGAAAGTATGTCAGCCTGCACTTAGCTGTCTTGTTTACAGGTGTGTCCCCAGTTTCTAGAACAATTGCTTGGCAGGGAGAACAAATGGAATAAAGGAATGTACCTTTTGAAAGAATGAATGGAATTAAAGCCATTCCAGGGACCCATGGGTTGGCACACAAATGAGAGCTGGATCCCCGCTTTTCAAATGCATCTCCTGTCTTCATGCCTACTAGGACCTGGGCCCTGAAAGAGAAGTAGGAGTTTTCTGTACGGCAAAGCAGGAGAACATCCCCAGCCAAGGGAGCTTGTTATGGTTTATATCTAGACAACCTCCCAAAGCCCCATGTGGTCGTAGGTGGGTTCTGTGGGAGGTGATTGGATCGTGAGGGGATGATACTCATCAGTGGATGAGTTTATTATTGAGTTTGTAGCTAAACGTGATGTTGGGAGGTGAAGCCTGGTAGGAGGAGGTGGGTCACTGGAGGTGTGGTCTGAAAGAGTCTAACTCCCTCCTCCCCTTACTCTCTCTGCTTCCCTGTATCCAGACCAAGATCTGTTTCTCCTCTACAATGCCTCGCTGCCATGCCACCCTACCTTGGAGTCATCTGACAATGGACTGAACCTCTAAAACTGTGAGCCAAACCACCCCCCCTTCCTTAAATTGTGGGTGTCGGGCATGGGCATTTTGTCCCAACATGGAAGAAAGTAACTAAGAGAGCACCATGAAAGCGGGAGATATCAACCTTGCAATGGCTTGAAAGACTTCTTGAAAAGTTTGGAACTTGGTGCCAAGTGATTAGATGCAACTTTTGAGAGGGCAGTAACTGAGCATTGATTTGTAGATGATTGAAAATTGAGGGCTGCTATCTGGTGGGATCCATATCAGGGATGAACACCTCTTCAAGTCAATAGGAATTGCCATTGCAATCAGTGATTTGCACCGAGTGAAAATCCCTCAGTCAAATCCTTAGGAAATGATCAATGAAACTGTTTTTTTTTTTAATGTCAATAGGAAAATGATGTATAAGGTGAGTCAGTGGGGAAAGTTCCCAACTTTCCTAAGTAAACTTTTGATTCTTGGGCAATTTCCAAATCGGAATGATATGTATAGACTCGCTAGCACTAACAGCTTGCTCTTTAGAAATCCTCATCTGCCCTCCACTAATCTGAGGCTTCTTGGTCTCAAATGAGAACATATTAGCCTTTGATATGTAGTACGGAAGTAATGTTATAGCGCGTATCACATATAGCAGGTAGTTTTTCTTTCATTTACTCGCAATCAAAAAAACCAGAAAAGAACACCCCAAACAATCTTCCATCCCTTGTTACTTCATCAGTTAGCACATATAATCAACGAAGTTCCTGAACAGAAATTGAGCTGTTATGGTTGCTTCTCAGAGCCCACAATCAGAGCAGGAGTTTCTTGATGAGTTTGATATTCAACTTATCCAGATGACTCGTCTTGGGCTAATTACGACTGGGGGAGTTTGAGGAAGTGAAGAGGTTGGTTGGGACAAAGGAAAGCCATACTCCTGTGCTGCTGCAGAATTGCGAGGGGTAATAGAAATGTCTTAGCATAGGGAGACCTCCATAGCCCAGGGGTGGTAGGCTCAATTGGTTTTATATGGTGGCCAGGAAGCCATTGGATGTAGGTTTCATTCTGCCTGTGAATATCTTCAGTTTGTCATGGCCCCAATGTCTGTTTTACTATTTGTCTGTTTTACTATTGTCCACCAGGGTCCACGGGTCCTCTCATTCCACTTGCCAGCTGAATGACCCTAAATAATGGCAATGATGATGATAGCCAATAAAGTAACACCCACAATCCCAGCGGCTACATTTATTGAGCACTTAGTTGCACGTCTAATACTGTCCTCATGACCTACATGTGTTAACTCATGATTTAATGAGGATTTGCTCATAGCAGCCCTCCTACAGGGTCACTATTAGCATTTCTGTTTTACATGGAAGGAGACTGCAGGACATGAAAGCCAAGTGAGCAGCCCAGTATCACGTGGTCACTAGGAGATGGGGCCAAGTTCCAAAGCCGGGAATACTGGCCCTGAGTGTCAAGCTCTTCACCAGCAAGTTGGACACTGATTTCCTCCTTTCTCCAGGTTCAAGGCTGCAAGGCCCGATGAGTGTGCGGTGAGTATGCCTTCTCTGGAAGCTAAACAAATAGAAGTCATGCCTTTGGTACCAGAATGTCAGACTGATAATGCACGATCCCTGACCTAACTCCTATCCTAATACTGGTAACATAATTTGAAAGTGCGCTCCTCTGATGGACGGGCCAGCGGTGTCGCTCAGATGCATTAAGGAGAATGTTATCATCATAACCTTTCCGCAAACTGCCCCTTGGCTGGGATGATCATGAGCTGCTCAAAGCAGTCACGCACGGCTGTGACAGCCAGTCAGTCTGGCAGGAGCAGATCCAATACTGCACTGATATGAATTTTGTCTTCCTAACCCATGGATATATTTTTTTCTCTATTGCCTTATGTGTTCCCAGTGATTATTCTGCCACTCTAACATTTTTACAATTTGATTTTCCTCCCTGAAGGATCATGTCTTCTTCTTCACTATGTCCACAGTACTCAGGAGTGACTGGAACACAGTAGGAGCACCATCTTTGTGTCTGGTTTAAACTTTCCTTCTCTTGTGTTGACGTTCGGTGTCTGGAGGTCTATGAGACCCACATTCCAAATTCTGAAATCCTAATCATGCACCTTCCTGCTTTCTCCTCCATCACTTGGGAACCCTGTATTGAGTCTTCGCTCTTGACCTGAGCTAGGCTGGGAGACAGGGTTTATACGTTGTGGTGTCGAATAGTCAGGATGAGCAAGGTTGTGCTATTGTGACAAATACTCCTTAGGTCTCAGTAACTTATAAAACTAAAGGCAGATTTTATGCTCTTGCATGGCTGACTCTATGTCTTCCCACTGTGGAACCTGGATTCAGGGAATAACCACCATCATCTCAAACAGCTGGTTTCCATAGAGAAGAGCTTTGGAGGACCTCTCAAAAGCAGGGGCACCGGCAAAATGAAAGGGACACACATGCCTTCACTCATGTTAAGGGCTAGAATTTGTTCCTCAGCTCAGTCAAAGCCAAGGAGCCTAGAAAGTGCAATCATGCAACTGGCTGGGCAAAGGAAGAGCTGGCGATGTCTTCTCAGCAGCTTAATGACTACCACAGGGTCTGCAAGCAGTTTGCGCTTAAACTATGAGACAGAACTCCATGGAAATAGAAATGAGAGAAAAAGTGATGAGGGGTTTAAAGGTCAAAAATGATGTAAGGAGAATAGGACACAGGGAATCAGCTGTTTTGCACATCTGTTAGGTTCAAAGATGTTTGGGTTCTGACTGTCTTCTCAATGGTCTCATAAGATAGAGATTATTAGTCCTGCTTTTCCCTTACAGAGAAGCTTAAGCAGGCTGAGGATTGGAGCAGGAGGTATGGGGTCCCGGTCACCCTCTCCCTTATTTCTGATGTAAGTACCTGGAGAGCCTGGCACTGATCCTGCCTCAGAGAGCCTGAGTATAGTGTGTGGCATGAATAGATGCTGAGGAGGTGATGATCTAAGGAAGGAGCCCTTTGAAGAATTGCTTTCTCATTCATAAACCAGGCTGGATGCTCACATGTACTTAAGTACGGTCAGTAAGTGGTAGCAGGTGAACAAGGGCCTCTATTGCCAGCGTGACCCAAAGCTTCGAGAGTATTGTTTTTATCTCTCCCTTCCCTTCTTAGGGACAAACCCTCATACACAGCTGGGAAAGAGGGTACCTTTTTATGTGCACACTAGAGAGCCCAGAGCAACAAAATCCAATCCTCATTTTTGAAAATATTCTTTTGTTTCCTTCTTCTCCTATTCCTTCTTTTTTAATATTTATTTTTATTTCTACCTTTTTACTATTGTTTTGAATTTTAGAAAAATGAAAATATAGTCTAATTTGTAAGTGGCTCCGCACACAAAATGGAAAAGGTGGCAGAAATTATTATTTTTTGGTTGTAAATCCATGGCGGAGAGTTGTTTTCACTTCTCTAGTAGGAGAAGCACTTCTGTACATGACCATGTAGTGCAGCAACACGGTAAGTCATACAATCAACGTGCAGACATTTAAGAGACCCAGTGGAGAAGTAACTGGTATAAACTACACTTCATCCCTTAGCAGGGCAACTCTTTGGTTGAGAAGGATGTGCACACTTAATTATTCAAGGGACTAGTAACTTGAAGTCAGGACTCTACTTGCATTCCATGACCATCCAAGAACCTTTTTTTCTGGTGCTGTGCATTGTGGGGAGCACATTCTACCATGGAGCTACATCCCCAGCCCCATTCCAGAGAAATTTTGCAGGGATATTCACAGTGATTTTAACTATCACGGCCTCTCTTCTCTGAAGACACACTGCATTCAGCAATTGTCGACAAGGACTAAGCATGATCTCATTTAACCTTCAACCCAATTTTGCAAAACAGGCAATCTTACTCTCTCTGATAGCGCAAAGAGGAAACTAGAGATGGGAAGCAGCATGTCTAGCGTCACATGGCTGGGAGCCAGCTCCTTTTTGTCTGCTTTTCACAGTCAGCCTCTTAGCCACTGGACCTTGGTGTGCCTCTTCCCACTGTGAGCCAGTTGTCCAGGGACAGAACCTTGGATTTTTGTATCACCAGGGTGACCAGACAACTCCCTGATGGTATCAGAGGGGACTGTGCTGATTCACCCTAGTTATCCTCCCATGGGGCGGCAGGGATGGGGCTTGGGTCCGAAAGGCCTGGATCTTGGACCAAAGACAGACTTCAGACTCAGTTTTGGCGTGGCCTAGTTGTGTGGTCTTAGGTGCACAGGAGGCTCCCCTTCCCCATCCCCCATTCCTCAGCAGGGATCGGTTCATACCTGTGGGGGCTTGAGATAAGCTGATGTCTGGAATGCCCCCCTTGTCAGGGAGGTTTAATGATTTATTTTGTAACGATCAGTCCCCTGAATTCCTACCATGACGGTTTTTGGTTGCTTCTGAAGGGTCTGTCGGAGACTCCTGGGTTGAGACGTGAGAGGCTGATGGTGGCTAGTGTGGGAAGACCTGGGACTCGTCCATGAGCTTTTCGTCCTGTGACCTCGGTGTCCAGGACAGAACAGTGCCCCGTGCCAGGAGTGCATTGCCCTCTGCCTGCCATGCAGTTAGTGAAGTGACTTTCTCATTCACACACAAGACCACAAACAGGAAGCCCTGACGGTCTGGCCTTGCTGAGGTCAAAACAAAATGTTCTCCCAAAGTCCCTGCCCTCACTGGTGAGGAGGAAAGGGTAGACCCGGAAGCTCTTTTCAGGAAGAACGTCTGTCACTGATCGCCCTTTCTCTGGTCCCCAGGCATTTTCCCCAGGTGACCCGCAGAGGACAGGACCCAAACAGTGGAGAGGCCAGTGGGTGAGGCAGGGCCTACCCTGGGCAGCGGCTGCCAGTCTTGCCCTTGGCTGTTTCATTTTCTTGACTTCTGTGAGGCTGCAAAGGAAGATGGCAATTCCAAGCCTTAAGGAGGTTGCTGGCAAAGCCAAGATCAAGGCCTATGGAGGGAGCAGAGTGCCAGGTGGTCACACTGAAGCAATAGTAAGTAATCTCGATTATCACACTGATGTGTATTTCATTGTAGTTACACGACTGTAAGCTTCATTGGTTATTATCCATCTTTCCGTGGCCTGAATAGTATACAACAGGCAGTAACAGGAGACACCACAATGTCAGCATTGATTGACTATTGATCATGAACTAGACATGTGCTATGGGCTTCTCATAAACCTACTTATCAAATCAGTGTGACATTCTCACGATGTTATTGCTCTCATCCTTCCCGTGTTACAGATGAGGAAACAGAGAAGTAACTTGTCCAAGGTCCACAGGTACCAGAAATCGTAGAAGGCACTTAGGAAGTCTAGAATGAATGAATGCTTCCTGCACCCTGTTGGCTGGTCCTGACTGTGTGTGGCCCTCTGGGGCCCCCATCCGGCCTGCAGGGGTAATGGGTACAGCAACGGGGGCAGCCATGATGCCTCTGCGTGGCCTGCCTGTCGTGCTTGTGCAGCCATGGTGAAAATGACGGGAGATTAATAGGAAATAATGGGACAGTGAGCCAAGCACTCACGCGGCCTTCCAGGAGCAAAACCCTTACATCCGCGAGGTGCAATTAGCTCTCGACGCCAAGATGCATAGGCAGAAAACGAAATCGGCTTGCGGTGGTTTTATTTTTATACCTGGGTCCCCCCTTGGTTGCTCGGCCTAGTTAGCACTTGCGCACCTCCAGCTGACTCGGCACTGCCTGCTCGCTTTAATACATTTCGGTTGCGGCTTGCTGCCTGGCCCTGATGTTGAACACACGTGGCAGACAGCTGCCTGGAGGCATTCTCCGCAGAGACTCTCATATCCCATCAGAACTCAGCTTCCCACTATCACGCCATGCCTCTGCCTTCCATCAGCCGGCAACGTGGTACGGTGCAGACACCCGGCAGTATCACAGAAATGTCCTAGTAGACACATGGTACCCACCACACCAGGGAAGCCTTTCCGCATGCCTCACCTCCCTGAAAGCAGATTAAATGTCATTAACTGTGCTTAGAAGAGCTATTTGCATGCCTACCTTAGGAACCTGAAATGGTAACCTTAGAGGAAACTGCCATTGTTCCTCAGTAGCTGCCACAAATCGCAAGATATTTGCATGAGGACATACACTGACTTTTCCCTTTCCGGAAGATGAACTATGTCTGTTTCTCTAAATGCAATAATTATTTTATTGCCCTGGCTTCTATCCGGGCACACATTCCATTTTTGAATGTAAATAATCATTTCCACCTTTAATAAATTAGATGGAACCTGTCTTGCTCAGAGAATGAACATTTCAATATCTTCAGACACACAATGACATCGTATCAATATTTAAAATCATTTTATGCATGTATTCCAAGTTGTCCAACTTCATTAAGGCCATTCATCAAGCCTTAGCAAGAGTGTATTCCCACTGGACTTGTAGGCCTGGGGGCCTACCAAACAGGAAGTTAAACTAACTTGCCTTTTTAATTCACCTTATTCTCAAATATTCTCTTTTTTAGGCCCTGCCATGACTAAGTCATTTAGACTGGGCCATGATTTCGTTCATATCAACACTGCACTGCCACGACCCCCAGCAGCATGTCAGAATGCGTGCGCTCCAGCAGAATGCAGTAGCCGTCCCTCCCTTTCCTTGATAAATGACCCTCTACTTCTGTTCTGCACGCGGCAATGATTTGAGTTTACTGCTCCATTTTCTGTTAAATATGTACAAGCATTTTAAGCTATGGAGAAATGAAATCTTCAGTGTCGTGCTAGTCTCATTCTCTCTCCCTCCTCCAAAATATAAATCCCTTGATCTGTTTTTTATATTTCTGGAGATTCCCTGTGTGAACAGCCAATGCTGGGAATACAAATATTCTTGCAAATGGGATCAGGCCCTCTCCTAGTGGTTTCTGAAGATCTGGACAGACCTGTTCCCTGAGATACGCATTACCTAGCTGACGCTGAAATCCCCCACTGCAGTGCCGATAAACAATTAAGTCCACGCTGGGGAAATTGCATTAAAACCTTCTCAAACAGGGCTCCAGCCTGGAGAAGGCTAGAGGGGAACCTTGCTCTAGGACACCACCTTGGCAGGCAAAGCTGATGAAATGCACGTTTGTACGTCAGGGGCAACCAGGCATCTGGGAGTGAAGTGGCTCTGTAGTAAATGGAGGGAAGGATGGAGGCACTGTTGTAGTCAGCTAGGGCCATCCTAACAAACTGCTGAAGGCGGGGTGTCTCCTGCAACCAAAATGGGTTTTCCACTCATTCTGGGGGCTGGAAGTTAAGGTCTATGTGTCCATGGTGTTCGCTTCTTTGGAGGCCTCTGTCTTGGCTTGAGGATGGCTGCCTCCTCCACCTATGCTCAAGTGGTCTTTCTTCTGTGTGTACACAGCCTGGGTGTCTCTTGTGTGACCACATTTCCTCCCTTTACAAGGACACCAGTCAACTCGGATCAGGACCAACCCATCTTACCGACCTCTTTTTATCTTACCCGCCCTTTAAAGATCTGTCTCCAAATATGGTCTTGTCTTGAAGCCTTGAGGGTTAAGGGTTCTATATAAGAACTTTGAGGGACACAATTCAGCTCCTAACAGTGGAGGGCAACTTAAACCACAGGACCACAGAGCTAAAGAGAAGACAAGTGACACTAGAAAAGATGAAAGGAGAAAGCCAGGTGTGGCGGAGCATGCCTGTTGTGGCCCCAGCACTATGGAGGACTCAGTCAGGATGATTTCAAGTTTGAGTACAGCCTCGGCAACTTAGTGATTTAGTGAGACCCTGTCTCCGAATAAAAAGAATACAAAAGGCTGGTGATATAGCTTAGTGCAAGGGTCTTGAGTTTTATTCCCAGTACCTGTGCATGGCACCCCGTCATTGTGCTGAAGAAAGCCCTCAGCTCCTGCAAGTCCCAGCTCCTGCAAGTCCCTGCACACTTGGTAGCTTGCTGCTTCCTCCAGTGAAGTGTCCTTCCTTCTCTCCTCCAACATGGCAAGCTCTTCCCACCTTGTGGCTGTGGCACACGCTGGTCCCTCTGCTCAGAATGTTCTCTTGTCTGCTGGTTCATTTTCCCTCATCTTTCATATCTCAATTTAAGCTTCTCACCTTGAGTTTTCCTCATTTCTCTTAGCTTTCTTGCAACACTGAGGGCTTGTGCATGCTAGGTAAGAGCTCTACTCTACCACTGAGCTATACCTTCAGCCCCTTTTTGTTTTATTTTGAGACAAGATCTTTCTAAGTTATCCAGGTGGGGCTCAAGCTTGGCTCTTCCTGCCTAAGCCTTGTGGGTAGCTAGAATCACAGGCAGGGGCCACTGTGCCCAACTTTATGCCTCTTGTCTGAGAACCAGCCCCATTATCTAGTACCCTGCCTTCTTCCTTCAAAGCAGGACACTTCTTACCACCATTTGCAATTGTCTTGTGTAGTGGATGTGATAGGAAGAAGGTAACTTGGTGTGAGGAATATTGAATTTGAGGAGCCCGCGTTACACCCAGGTGGGAACAGCAGAAGGCCTTGTGACACAAAAGCAGTAAGATCTGAGTCAGAAAAATGGATTTGGAAGTGTCACGAGTCTGTGGTCCAAGCCACGGGTGTGATGGGGCCCTTCCAGGAAGAGGTCCCCTCTGGGAGGAGAAGAGGGGAGAAGGAGATGTCCCTGGGTACAAATTGATATTTCCAGTTCCTATGAGGAGACAGATGGCAGGTGAAGAGCCACTCAAAAGGTTTAACACAGAGGTTGCTAAGTTCTGCTGTTCCTCATGTTCCAAGGACAGATTTGCAGAGCTCCGCATGGGGGTCACGCTTATTGTGGCTCTGTCTCCATCAGAGCCCCTAGGTGTCCAGCGTCAGCCACCTCATGTGGTACCATGAGCCCCCTGCAGATCTGTGGAGCCTTGGGTCTGCCAGTGACAGAGTGCTGACAGGTTGCTCTCCCCAAAGCCCCATCCAAAGAGTGCTACTCTGAGGTGTCCCTTGGGGTACAGTGGCTTGCCTGCCATGCAAAGGATGAAGACACTCCTCTCTTGCTCATGTCCTTCCTCCTTATGGCTCTGGCCATCTCATCTCTTCAGAGAGAAGCCATTTGAGCTGGGCTGGTATGGAGATCCGGGAACCAGGGTCCAGCTGGCGACATGTGTATGGAGAAGTATGGATTTTAGTTACCGGTTCATCCAGACTGTGAGGCCTGGACATCTTTTTCCCCAGGGCTGAAACCCACCCTCAGTGGCCAGTGATGATGAACAAGGTCCCGGAAGCCTTCCAACAGATGGAGAGCGTGGAGAGCAACCCTCCTGCCTTCTCCTTTCCCCTCCCGAGAAAAGTGATAATTCCTGCTGGTCAGAACTCAGGTTATCTGAATTCAGCAGTTCAAAGCCTTCTCCATTGGTCTCAGAGCCCCCTCTCTCTCTGCAAGGAGCGTCAGGCACCCTATGTGTACACTGGGGTTCCTGGAAGATTTAAGATAGCTCAGCACCTTTGGGCTCCTGTCTCTTTAGGGGGTCAAGTGAGGATAAAAACCACTCCCAGGACAGAGCTGTTATGAGGATTAAATGACCTAACAAATGGGAAATTGGCTGGCTGACAGTAGACATTCGGTGCATGTCAGCAAATTGGAGTTGAAAGGCATCAGCGAGGTGCATTTAAGCTGGGAGCTAAATGTGCACAGAGCTGGGCAAGGTGGGGTAGAAAACTGCAGACACTCGGGTGGACAGAAAAGCTGGGGGCTGCGTGTCTTCCCTGTCCCCTTCCCCTCAGCTTGGGGCTTTGGGGGGGGCGTTGATTTTGGTGTTGGGCCTTTGCATTTTCAAGTCAGTCATGGGTTGCATGTGGTAACTGCATTATTTGAGCTGCTTCCAAAATGAAGTGCTTATACAGAAAAGATAGCTGAAGAGCTCCCACAATGTTGAATGGCTCTGTACTGTGCGTGCCGAAATCCTCCATCCTTTCCAAATTTAGTACTTCACAGTTTTAAGAGCCCTTCATTGTAGAAGTGAATGGGGTGTTCTGGGCACATGCACCATGGGGCAATTTAGACTCCCTCGATTGTGCTGGTGAAGTGAAGAGCGCTCCAGCGATGTGGAGTACAGCCTGGGCGGGCGCCTTCTGGCTCATTGCTGGCTCTCGGTGCCTTTTCCAGTAGGCGTGGCCTGGCTTTGGGACAGCCATGCCACATGGCTCCTGGGGTCTGCACCATCACAGCCTCACCGAAGCCAGCGCAGCCTTTCAGCTCCACTTCTGAACAGAACTCCTGGTCCCAACAAGAGTTG
This sequence comes from Heterocephalus glaber, assembly GCF_000247695.1. The sequence continues at coordinate 6,080,507 of NW_004624734.1, read as the reverse complement.
CACAATCAGATAAATGAGTGTGGGGACATTTTCCCCGGGCCGCCATGATGAAATCCTCCAGGAAGGAGTTGGTTTGTTTACTGTTGAAGGACAAAGACCAGTGCTCATTAAGGTGCTGTTCTGGACCAGAGGCTGGTATAGGGACTGAGTGGTCTCTTTTATTAGGCAAATAACATGGGATGGGAGTTGGGTGATGTGGACACCCAGCTTGGAGAAATTATGAAGTGTTCCTATACACGGTAAGGCCTGGCTGTGGGCCTGGAGACCTAGTCAGCCTTCCCTTTACGCTGTCTCTCTTTGTGGCTGGGAGAAAATGCAGATTTGGGTAGTAAATGTGAATCCATGCCTTGAACTGTTCTTTTGACTCAAAGTCCAAAGTTCCTTGTATGCCCAAGAAACTGGAGCCATTCACTGACTAATTTGCTTTGTATGGTTTCCATGTCAAAGTTCCAATGTTGGTTTCATTCACAAAGAACAAATAGCTCATGAATATGGACCATTCATTGCTGCAGCAAGTTCTGGCAAACAGAACCCCAGGTAGAAGTGCTGGAGCCAAGGCCGAGGGACACCAGGTGGCTAATGTCACATAGCTGCCTCACCCAACCATCTTGGGCTCAGCTGCCCATACCCCATATGCTAAGTGAGGGCCCTGACTACTTCTCTCAAGAGGCCAATTTGCTTTTTCTTTTGGTCTTCCTTTTTGAATTTCAAATCTTACCCTAAGTACACTGCATGTTCATTTCAAGAGAGTAGCTTCACACCTGTGTCCCTCCTTCTTTTCCTTTCAAGGTAGGGTCTGTGGTCTGTTTGGTTTGAGAATAAACTCAGCCCCTAGGATAGAACTTGGGTCATAGAGAAGCTCAATGAATATGACTTGAGTAAGTGACTGGGGTTAATCCCTTTCTTCCACTTAATAGGTGAGGTGGAGGGAATTTGTCTTTCTTTTCTTCATGAACTTGCACCAGTCTCTTAATTTCTTCCAGCCTGGCTTTCCTCGTCTGGGGGCTGTGGACAGAAATGCTGATTTTCCATGGTACTGTGAAGACCAAAGGAGAGAATGTTTGTGAGAGGTCTTGCACAGGCCTCAGGATGTGGCTGTTAACTGGAAGACTGCTGGCTCTTCCCAGGCTCTCTCTCTCTGAGGCCTCACTGGTTTCCCAAGCCTAAGTCCTTGGGAGGAAATGAGTGAAGCCAGGGGAAAGTTTTTTTTTTATTTTTTTGGTGGTTGGTGATTAAACCACCTTTGGTAGCCTTTGGTGGAATGAACACAATGACTTAGTGGATTCGGTTATTATTCTCTGGATGAAAGAATCAAAAGAACATAAATATATATATATATGTATGTATTGCACAAGATCAGAGGCAAGAGAGTCCACAATGGCTGTCTGTGAGCTGGAGAGACGGGATCTAGTAGATGCTCAGCCCAAGAACCTGTAAGCTGTGGAACAGAGGGATCAAGGAGGCAGAAGCTGTCTGAGACCAAAGGCTTGGAAGCTCCCTAGAGAGCTGTGGCTCTGAGGCCGCACTGAAAGGCTGAAGAAGCTGGAGCCTGTAGTCCAAAGGAGATGGCAGCAGCAAAAGACATATCAGCTCAAACAGAATGGTGATTTTCTAAAGGCAAGCTAGCTTCCTGCCTCTTCTTCCCTTTCCATTCCATCCGGGCTGCAAGCCTACTGGAATGCTGCTGCCCACACTGGGGAGGTTACTACCTAGTTTGCTGGCCTACCTGCCAATCAGCTCTGGGAACACCCCATAGATATGCCCAGAAGTGTTCTTTCCTAATGTGCTGGTGTTTCTTAAGTCAGTCATGTTGACAATTGTGATTAATGGTCATGCTGGGTTTACTTAGGTGATGTTCCGACATGCTCCCTCAGCAAATCAGCTCTATTTCTCTTGGAAAGCCATACTGAGACCAGCCATCTGGAAACCGGGGTAAGTGACACAAGTTTCAAAATAAAGACCGAACAGAAATGAGTTGAAGCTGATCAAGGTCAGCTCTGATCTCAGCTATAAGAGCTGGCTATGCTGTTCCAACTTTCCAGGGTAACATCTCAATCTCTGAGATTATGCGGAAATATTTTTCATCACAAAATATGAATCTAAGATATCTCTTACCAAAACCTTCGTCTACTTTAAAACTGAGACAAACAAAAACAACTGCTTGTTCATCTCACCCCTAGCTCAAAAACTGTGTTCTGCCACATTCCCCAGTCCCAACTCTCCAGTTCTCTAGTGAGTCCTGATGTCCTCAGAGTTCAACAAACAACAAACCCAAGAAACTTCCTCTATTGTATTCTGCTCCTCCTGGGCTTTGTGCTCAATGGTTTTGTTCTTGCTTTTCTCTTTTTGGCTTGCCTTTTCTCGTGCACACTACCTCTGAAAACCTCACACTGAAGTTTCTGCTTCTGCTGCCCTGGTAATGTAATTATCCTGGAATGCTGACTGCCTCCCACAGCCCAACACTAGAGAGGCCACAAAATTATGCAATGAGTGAATGGACCTGAACAAATAATCCAGACATTACAAGAAACTCTGGAAAGACTGAGGGCAATTGTGACTTGGTGTGGACCAGAGGATGCTGGGGAACCATTTTTAGTAGAGTGAATATAAGAAAGGAGCTTGTGTATTATAGATTTTCTTTTTTCCACATCACCATCTACATATCTCTGCCAACCTTTTGACCTCTCTGAGGCAGAGCAATGGCACAGTCAACCCAGCAGATTTGGGGGTCGGTGACAAATTTCCACCCTGGGTCAAGTTTGTGGGTGCAGCTGTTAACAGCACAACTGATAGCTGGGACTAAGTGATCCCATTTCTGCTTTCTCCCTTACACTCAGAATTGAGGCAGTGGGATATCTGCATTGGAGAAACCATTCCCAGCTACATGAGCAGAAAGCTACACTGGGGCTCTGGGGTTGCAAAGCCAGTGTAGTGGCCAATCCTGGGACATGTGTCCCACTTCTTACACTTCTGGGAGCAAGGAAGCACAACCATAGAGAAAAGAACTCACTTTGACATGCAAGAGTCTTCTGAGGCCATGGGGTAGAAACAGGCACTAACAGAGGAGAATCATAAGAAAATACTAGGAATGAAACACGTTACATTGGATACAAAGAATATAACGGATGGAGTAAGTGAAAAGTACAGTGGATATAGCTTAAAAATAAATTAGTGAGTTGGAATATCAGCTTGGAAAATTCTCTGAGGAGGCAAGGAGCAGGTATAAAGAGTTAAAGGCTATAAAAAGGAAAGTTAAATATATAGATGCTAGAAACACACTGTTAATATAACAGACCCTCTAGAAAGAGAGAAAAATAGAAATATTTGCAAAACAATGTTAGAATAAGAGAGATTTATGTCAAAAGTTTTATGCAGTGCCAAATAGAATACATAAGAGAAAAAAATCATATTTAAACAATACACAGATATTCCCAACGTACTGTGGTTTCACAGGAAATTTCAACTTTATAATGGCAGGAAAGTAATAAACATTGCATAGAAACCATGCTTTGAGATTTGATCATTTCCAGGGCTGCTGCTTGCAGTTCAGTACCATCTGGGATGCAGGGCAGCTGCAGTGAACCACAGCTTCCACCAGCCCTGGAATCACGAGGGGAAACAGCCAACACACTGAGTGTGCTGTGTTGCTACGTAGGATGGTTTGCAGCTTAGGTGTAATAAATGCATCTTCATCCTATGGTATTTCCAATTCACACGGGTTTGTCAGGCCATCACCTTATCACAATTGGAGGAGCATCTGTAATTATATTTAACATATTCAGGTTAAATCTTATTTTCCAATAGTCACCCTAAATCAAAAAGAGAGTAGAGGATCATTTTCATAACCTTTTAATCTATCATTTTATATCCAGCTAAACTATCTTTTAGTACCAGGGAAATATAAGGATATTCTCAAGTGAGTAAAGCCTTAGGAAGTGTACTGCCCATGTATGCACTCATTGAAAACACTTTTGGAGAAAGGACACCAGGAGGAGTATGCTTTGAGAAACAGATCCATTAAGCGTGAGTTTGTAAATCAGTACACTCTATTGTGTGTGTGCACATATGTGAGTGTGTATTTAAAAGAACAAAGTAAAAATGTGCTCCACCGTATAAGAAACATAGTTAAAACTCTACATAACATAGCATAAAACTGCCAAGTTTGCTGGGGCAGGTGGCTGGAATGGGGTTAGGAAAAATGTTCAGATAACCAGAAAACTGTGAAAATAGCCCAAATACTATTTATTCTGGGGAAAGATATCAATTATGTTCATTTTGATAAGCTCACTATGAGGAAGCCTGGTTTTAATCCTGGTTTCCCTACTTTATGTCAATGTGACTTCTGGAAATATCTCATACTCTCTGACCCTAAATTTCCCATTTCCTGACCCTGGGTGATGAAATGTGCCCTGACAGGTTACTCGTGGGATTCTGATGCAGAGGGTAAGTCTGCTGGATGGTAGCCCTAGCCCTACACAGAGTTGGCCGTGGGTGCCAGTGGGCAGGAAACTATCATTGCTGCAGGTAAAAATGTAGATTATGCCTCACCCTCTTTTTCTTCCAGAACTTGGCACAAGGTGGGTCACAGTAGGATACTTGTCCTGTCTTTGGAAGCTCTGGTGGCTTAGGGCTGGGAACAGGTAAGTTATATCTGAAAGTCAAGTTTTTTTCCATTTAATTTTTAAAATATGATTTTTCAGACTTTGCAAACTCCTACTTTTTCACCCAGTACTCATACAGGGTTTAAGAGATCAGGGCTCCTGCAGGGCCATTAATTGCCAGGTTTGTTTCCTGGGAGTAAAACTCCTGCACTAATACATGTTCATTAGGCCATCTTAATTGGAAACAAAAAATCACCATAGAGACTGAAAACATAATTTAAAAACAGTAAAGCATGCTGGTCAGTTTTCATCTGGATTTTGGTTTATTTCATTTTATTTCCAATTCTCTCAAAGCCCAGAAATGGCAGTTCACGATAAAAAATAATGGCCCGAGAAATGTCCTTCCGAAACATCCCTACAGCTGTATGAGCCTGCGTCACTCAGATGTGCCTTGGGGGACCCATTTTATTCTCTGGCCCCACTGAGAGTGAGTTAGGGTGTCTCCAGTGTGAGTGACTTGGATCCCCAAAACTGCTACCCTGGGATACCCCAGAAGATGGTCACTGGGGCCAATGTCTTCCTTTCCACATCTCTTTTACTGCACTCATTCAAGTGACAACATCGCAAGTTCCCATCCCCTGGTCTGGACATCCTGCTGGGAGCCCTTTAGGGGAATCCATTTTTCCAGAGGCTAGAGTGACCTGTGGCGTCCACCTGTGACCCTACACTGCCTGGACTTTTGCTCTGGATCTCAGAAGGGCGCGGGGTTGGGAAGGCAATGAAGGACCAAGGTTGGACTGGACATGATGAGGTGCGTGCCAGCCTTTCTTCCTCTTGGCGCTTTTCTCTTTATTCTTTGATTAAAGTCTTTCCCTTCACTTACATCCCCCATTAAGACGTCTCAGTGTCATTTAGGGTGTTAATTGAGAGGAGGTTTAAGCTCATCAAAGCGATTATAAGTGATAGTTAAAAATTTCTATATATGGCCTGCACTGGAATCGGCCCGGTGGGGTGCCATTTTTTCTTTTATCCAACTGACATTGGTAATAATAGATGAAATTATTACTAAATCGCAGCTGCACAGATGATATCATGATTTTTTTGTGTGTAATCTTTGATGAAAAATTAATTTTTGAGAGGGATAATTTAAAATGATTTAAATAGTATTATACTGAAGTCCTTGCTGGTAATTAACACCAATCTTGTCAAAAGTGAAACCACTTTTGCAGCTGTTTCTAAAGATACCTACAGTATTTGTAACTTTTGTGCGAGCAAAATTATAGTGTTTGGACTTTATTTCGATTGCACAAGGACCATTAGAAGAAAAAGGTGCCTGATAAAAACCTTTGTTCTCTGAGGCCCCAAGCCTAGTTTGTGTTCAGAGACCCTCCCTCATGCTTGCTTACTGATCTCTAGATTGTGGGCCAGGGAAAGGGTGGGCTTCTATTTTTATTTTGTAAGTATATAAAAGTACTGAGAGCAGAGACTGCACCTTTCTCTCCAGTCCTCAAATATTAGTCCCGCAGGAACACATAACACGACACGCAGCCTAATTCACAGGACAGATGGCTGGTCATAATGTTCTCTCGTCTTCATCAGGGACTCGACTTTCTTCGAAATCCACTTTTTTCATCACAGTGGCAAAAAGCATTCTAACAAGAAACAGCTGAAAATAGATTTTTTTCCTTTGCTAGTTCATTTATACTTTAAATGACAGGAGTGAGGAAATGTTTGTGTGTGTGTGTGTGAGTGTGTGTGTGTGTGTGTGTGTATGTTTTGTCCTATATAGAAAGACCTGCAGGAGAGGTTAAAAAAAGAAATATAGTGAAATTTAAATAGCAAAAGGAAAAAAAAGATTGAATGAGAATCTGGGAGAGCTGCATATCTTTCTGAGTCTTGAGTTTAGCTTTTTTCCTTTTTAATTCACATGCTGATTTTTGACAAGATATATGGCACTAGATATTCATGGCAATTGGAGTACCTGCCACTTGGTAATTTTTTTCTCCCTCAACTTTTGTGCTGAGAACAGGGGAAGGAAGGGAGTGGGAGAAAAGGTATGAGTAAGAAGAAAACGAAGGGAGGAAGGGCAGGAAGGGAGAGAGGTGAATGATGACGGGAGGATTTTGCAAATTGGTTTGTTGGCTATCTGTTCTTGAGACAGGGGCGACAGCCCTAGTTTAATGTGATTGTCACTCCTATATGCCTCCATTGTGAAAGAAGGACAGAGAAAATGTTAAAAAAAAAAAAAAAAAAAGGCCCTTCAGCAAGCAGAACAGCCAGTTTATGAGTGGAGGTGTGGCGTGCAGTGTGGATGCCTGTGAAGGCTACAGGACGAAAATGTCACCAGATGGGATCTTCTCACGCTGGGACACAAGGCTGGTGCCCTTCCTGGCTGAGCTGGTGGGCAGTCAGGCACATGGGGAAGCTTATCACCCACGGCACCTTAGGTGACCGTGTTTACACCTTACGGGCCAACAGGAGGAGCCCTTGGGAATGAAAAGGCTCGCCCATGCAGGACGTTGGAATTGGGTCAGGCAGATACCCAGCTGCCATTTTTCAGCCATGAATATTAAATAATGGGTCTGAGTTGCAGTTGACTCCTCTTGCTTCTGCTCTTGCTTCTGCTCTTGCTTCTGCTCTTGCTTCTGCATGCCAAGAGCAACACTGGCATTAGCTAGTGAACCAAGGCCTCCTGGGAAGCTCTGGGGGTGGGAGGCACCACCACCCTCCTGTACAGCACCAAGCAGAGGTGTGGTGAGGCCGGCAGCCTGCCCGAAGTCCCAGGTCATGGCAGCGAGGCCTCTTTGGCCCTTTCCCACAATGGCCCCTGGCCCAGAACCCTGGCACACGGTAGGTAGGGAAAGGATCAGAGTCTCTTCCAAGCCCATACGCCTGCTGGTCACAGAGGAGAGGTGACTTTGGGACACACTCACCATAGTTGCCCATGCGCTGCATGACCATGACATCTGAGGCTCGGGAGATTTTGTGCACTGCGCCGTCCCTGGTGCCTGGTACAGGGCTGGGACCGCGGCCTGTGCATTGTAAACAGTGGTGGGAGAAGCAGGAGGGCTCACTTCATTTCTGGGGGCTCTGAGAAGGTCAGGGTCCTCTCGGTTTCACACCTCTGATTCTGGAACCCTGGGGTTGCAGAACTGAAGACTGAGCTCTGAATGTCCCTCAAGATCATGTGGCTGAGCCAGTAGAGCCCAGGCTTGGGAGCTGTGTGCCCTGGGAAGTGTCCCTCACACTGTAAGCCTTTCCAGGGCTGATTTTTACCTCTCCCGCACCAAACTGAGATTGCTGATGGCAAGGCTGCAACACTCACTGTTATTGTGTATCGTGTTTATTCATTTATTCTTTCAACAAACATTTCTTAAGGATTTCTCAGGCACTGGGGTTGACCCTGAGGATACCCAGATAGAGAAAACTGTCTCTGTCTTCAAATTGCTCATTGTCTGGTGGGGGACCTACTTGTGATCTAATTGAATGAGTGAATTCATGAGTAAATGAAAAAAAAGGAATAAACCCGATATAGCTCAGGGGAAAGATTGGCCACTTTCTCTTTAAAGGACCAGATACTAAATATTTGAAGCTATGTAGACCAGGCTCAGTGGCGATGACTCAAGGGTACCATTGTAGTGCAAAATACAATACCTAGATGAACGGGAGTGACTGTGTTTCAATTAAACTTTATATATAAAAACTGGCACAGGGCCGGACTTCAAGATCACAGCCCCAGCACACAGACCTCATCCACTCTGGAGATATTGTTGGGAATACTATTTCCAAGTCTGTAGTTGTGAGCTGCATAAAGGGATTGGCCAGGGTGAGACTCTCTGCGATCTCTCCATTACGAAGGGGCAGGAAGGCCTATTTGTCCGTGAGTATTTGGAAGGGAGGATGGTGTGGATTTCTGAGCCATTCACAGGCCTCCATTCTCTGTTCTGCCCTGAGAAACTCGCAGTGCGGCTTGTCCATTTGGCAGGGCTGGAGGGTGAGGCAGGTGTGGGCAGGGAGTGGAGCGCGAAGCCAGGCCAGCCGCCGGCCGTGTCCCTGTGGGAGCATGCTGTGGGCTGCAGTAAGGGCCTGGGAATGCACCGTGCCCCATCTGCTCCGGACACGCCCAGCCTTTTGCTGGCACGTGGCCAGTGGCGGAGCCGGGTCCTAGAGGCCTCGTGAAGCTTGGTCTGTACTGATGGGGCAGCCTGGTCCTCAGCAGAGGGGCCCAGCCTGCCTCTCGGCACCAGGTCACCAGCGTCACACAGGGCAGAGGGACCTGTGGGCTGCAGTCAGCGTTCACATGGGCCTGGGAAGAGCCTGACCTCCTTTAGGGGCACAGGGGTTCCAGCAGTGGAAGCAGACACCTGACTCCCGCATAGCTGTAGGTGCTGTGTCTCCGCGCACAGCTGAAGACTTTCTCTGCACCTCCCAGGGGTGTACGCCAGCATCTTGTGTTCTGGGTACTTGGGTGTGAGCCATCTCTCAACAAGACTGTGGGTGCCCGGGGAGCAGGGTCCCTGATTGTCCATTCTGTTACCCACTGCAGTGCTGCAGTTGGTACAAAATGGTGCTCGGTGCATACGTGTAAGACACATGGAAAGAAGAAAGTGTGGGATGGATAGACAGGGGTGGATGAGATGCCTGGGAATGGGTTAGAGGATCCAGTAGATAATGGTCTCTTAGTTCCCAGGGATGCCCCTCTGCCCCCTCAAAAGTAATCTCACTTGGAGGAAGAAAGGAAGACATTCAGAACAGAATAAACCAGTCAGGAAAGTGGCTTTGAAGGGAGGGAGCAACGACAAACCCGAGTTCAAGTCCCAGCCCTGCCACTGACCAGCCCCGTGTGAGAGTGTGGGTGGTCTCCCAACCTCCCTAAAGCCTGTCCTTTTTGCCACGGAGGATGGTAATGCCTATTTTGGAGAGGTGCTGTGATGATCACATCAAGTGATGGAAAAATCGCAGACCTGGTAAATAATCAATAATTCACAGCACTGAGGCTTTGTCTTGGTCGCTCATGGAGCTTGGACTGCAAGCTCTGTGGCAGTAGGCAACGTATCTGCTTTTGTTTACCTCCATACCCAAGTTCCCAGCACAAAGGAGGGCTCAGGAAACACTGCTCGTGAATAGAGGAATTCACCAGCTGCGTGTTTGTGTGTTCTGAAGTCACTCCTGGCGGGGGGGGGGCCTGGCGGGGTGTTTACTGGACCCAGGATCCCAGGTAGGCAGGCAGTGCAGCCTCTTGTTACCCAGCCTGGCACCCAAGGAGGCAGGGTCATAGAGGCAACCCTGGGAGAGGGGTGGGCTGAGCCTGGGTGCCTCTCCTCCTCTCCCCTGGGGCCTCCCCGACTGTGGGAACGCCGCTGAGGACCCGGCAGAAGGCAGCCTGCCATGACTGCTGTCTCAGGCTGACTCCCCGAGGGCAGGGGCTCTGCCAACTCTCACGTCAGACCTGCCCACGCAGGTTGGCACCATCCCGAGCCATAGCTGAGCCCATCTTCCCCAGGGTCCCTGGTCTGCTTCTCGTTGGGCTGGGCGTTGCCCCTCTGAGTGGGCCGGATGGAGAGTGTGTTCTACACCAAGCCCATCCTGCCCTCTGTGCATGAGGAGTGAGCTGATACAGGCCTCCCTTTGATTGGACCAGGAGAGGACCCAGATGGGAGCTGAGCCCAAGGAGATTAGGCCCCGCCTGGGTGGATTAATCATGCACCAGAGGGAGTGTGACTCACGCTGAGCCAACAGTGTTGCCCACGGCAAAGTGGCGGACATTTGTCCCTGCAGGACCAAGTCTCCCTGTTCTTACACCCAAGATGTGCATGATCCTTGGCCTTCCAACCTGTTTACCACTTTCACTGCTGGCACAGTGGGCATTTTGTGAATATTTGTTGAGAGACTCTGTATTTTGGGTTTGATTTTAAGATTATGCACACCTGTGGACCTATCTCAGACTAAAAACTGAGCGTAATGCCAAAGTTTCAATCCTTACTTGAAGCTATAAAATACATCAGCATCCCCAGTGGATCCAGTGGGGCTGAATTGCTGGATTGCAGTACTGGTGACATTTGAGCTGCTGTAACAAACATACCCTTGCCTGGGTAGCTTACAAAGTAAAGATTATTGCTCATGGCTCTGCAGGCTGGGAAGTGCACGGCACTGGCGGATTTGGTGTCTGGTGAGAGCCTGCTTCCTGGATCGCAGGGAGCTGTCTTCTCCTTTTGTCCTCTTGAGGTGGGGAGCAGTCACAGGGAAAGTTCTATATATCTTCACATGAGGGCACTAATCTCATCACGAGGGCTCCACCCTTACCTAATTACCCTCCAAGGGCCCCTCCTCTTCATACCACTGCACCGAGGGCTGGAGTTTGAACATTTTTGGAGGAGACACAGCTTATCATGGAAATGGAATGTTTTGGCTGGACCAGGCTACTTTTGGGGTGCTGTCCTATGCGTTTTAAGATGCATCAGCATCCTCGTTTCTTACCCACTGGTTGTCAGTAGCATCAGCTTCCCAGCATAACAGCCAGCAACATCTGGCAGCACTGTGCAGGGTCCCTTGGGGGCATCTGAACTCTGTAGGAAGGAAGCACTCCCTTTGCACTCTGTGTCTCTCGCTCACCATGGGGTATGTCCTACCAGGTCTCAACTTATCTGCAGGGGTGCAGTGGAGTACCAGAGGGGTTCAGGCAGTCTTGCTCCCAACGCAGAACACAAAGATTCCAGAGACACATGCATTGCCTGACACCAACCCTCCAGCCAGTTTCTGCACCTGGGTCACTGTGAGAGTTAGCCAGCTGTGTCAACTTCAGTAAGAAATACCCAACTACCTAACTTGGATCGGCCAGTGTAGCTCTGGGTGTGGCTGAGGGGACTGACTGAAGACAGAAGACCCAGCCTGGGTGTGAGTGGCACCAACCAATGGGCTTGTCGCCTGAACAGAATAAAAGGGAAAGAAGAAGGAAGGCAGGCTTCAGTTTCTTTGGAGGAGCTCCAGCCTTTACCTTCATCTTCGACATCCTCTCCTGCCTTCCAGCACAGACCCGTCAGCCTCCTGATGCAGCTCGAATGGGGTCTCCACAGTGAGCTCCAGGCCTTCCCCTGAATTGTTTGGATCTCCAGCGCACAGGCAGACCTTTTGGACTCTTCCACACTTGACTCTGCAAGCTGCCACTGTAAGCCAATCTCATAAATTCTTATATATGTGTATATCTTGCATTAAATCTGTTTCTCTAGTAAGCACTGAATGATACAATCACTCTGTGATGCTCTCCGTGTTGCCTCTCCACCTCCTTGCCTTTGGAAAAGCCCTGTGGATTGATTAAGGTCCAGCCTCGGTCCCATCAATGCTCTCCAAGCCTGCTGGATGTTTTCTGCTATGGCCGGATGCTTGTGTGCTCCCAACACTCACATGTTGAAATCTCCACCCCCAAAGCAGTGCAGTTAGGAGGCAGAGCCTTCGGAAGGTGAGGACGTGGGGACCCCAGATCCATCATCAATGGAATTAGTGTCCTTTTAAGAGACTTCGGAGAGCTGCCTTTCCTTCCATCACGTAAGGACACACATATGGACTAGGAGGCAGGCCTTCAGTAGACACTGGATGGACCAACACTTTGGCCTTCGGCTTGCCAGCCTCCAGAGTGGGAGATGTGAAATTCGGCTGTTCATAAGCTGTGTAGTGTATGGCATGTCCTATAGCAGCCCAAATGGATAAGACATGGGCCTTTCTCTATTCCTGGATGTCTTAAAAAGTGCCCATTACCCCCCTTGACTTCCATCTCTCTGGCTGTATTTCTCACTCAGTGTGAGGCAAGAATTTCTGTATTGAGATTCACTCGGTATATTCATTAAAGTTAGGAACACAGAGGTGGACAGCTAAGTGTGACTCCTTGCTTTGAAAGTTCTGGTGTGTAGAATCCTGAGAGCATTATTTAAGCCTTCGTTGCCTCAGTTTACTTGCATGTGCAGTGAAAGCTAATGAGAACGAACACCATTGTCTCATTAGAGAGCTCATGTTAGCCAGACATTGTGGTGCACCCCTGTAATCCCAGCACGCGGAGGCTGAGGAAGAAGGATCGCGCACACAGTCGGGCCCAGCCTGGGTGACTAAGTGCCTTAGTGAGAGCCAGTCTAAAAAAATTTAGGAGGCTGGGAATGTATCACAGCATGAAGGCCCTCGTGCAATCCTCAGTACAAAAGAAAGAATGAAAGGAAGGAAGGAAGGAGGGAGGGAAGGAAGGAAGGAAGGAAGGGAGAAGGAGAAAAGCAAGCAGAGATGAGTTGATACCAACTGTCTTTGTTACACAGCTGCCTTTGCAGTAGACAATGAGCTCCTGGAGGTCAAGGGCACAGTGCCGAGACATGATAGATGCCTAAGAATTTGTATGAAATTAAATTGAGGTGTGACTCTTCCTGAAGTTAAAATATATAGCTATATTCCTGAAAATATTGTCTGAGAATTAATGAATTGAGGCTTACTGTAGGAGCTGAATGGTATGACGGCCCCTGATGCCCCATGTGACTCCTCGCATTGAGTGTGAGACGGTGAACAGGATGGTATAACACTGCTTTGATCATGTCGATGTTCCTCAGCTGATGATGGGATTATACCCTGAGAAATCCACCTGGAGTTGAGACTATCATAAGTTGAGCTGCATGTAATGCATTTAACCTACCGAGGACCCTGCCTCAGTCTGCCCACCTTCAAGGGCTCATGACACTCACCTTAGTCCACGGGTGGACACCATGGAGATAATGTGCTGCATGTCACTAGTACTGGGAAAGATCAAACTTGGAAATCTGAAATATAGTTTCTATTGAATGCACATTATAAATCAAACAGTCTTAAACCAGGGGCCACTTATATTATAGGGTAAAAGAGAAGTTGCAGTGATAACGGAAGTGCTTCCTCACTTAATTAATCAGAAGGCATGCTGGCCTGAGTGGGCCTTTCTGAGGGACAAGAGGCAGCAGGAGACATGCCACTGACACTGAAGAAATCAGAGGCTCGCCGGAAACTGACCATGGAGCCTGCTGTGGCAGCACATACCTATAATCCCTGAACTTTGGGAGGCGGAGACAGAAGAATTACAAGTTCACCTCCCGCCTGGGCAACTAGCAAGTCCCTGTCTCCAAACAAACAAACAAATTGGTATGGGGATGTAACCCAGTGTGAAGGCCCTGGATTCCATCCTCAGTACTGGAAACAAAACAAAAACAAAACCTGGGTACAGAGGGGCCCTGTGACAGGGATCTGAGAGTAGTTTCTATGACAAAAGGCAAGGAAACAAACAAGAACTTCCTTTCTTCAGATGCAAGGAAGTGAATGCTGCCAACAACCATGTGAGCTTAGAAGAGAACTTGGAGTCCCAGGCAAGACCCCAGCCAGCTGGCCATGTTCAAATGTCCCTGCAGGACTGTCATTCAGGGAAGTGACTGAGGGGACACACAGAAAGGCGAATGCCATCCACAGCAGAAGGTTTTACAGTTCCTGAGGGAAGGAGGGAGGCAGAAGGAGGCATGAGGGGAGAGCCTAGGCCAGAGGCTTTATCACTGCAATGGCATGAAGCTGTTGGGTCCCGCATCTCTGCCAGGCTGAAGGCAAACCACAGGTGTTGGGGATAGGGTTGGGAGGTCTGTCACATGATTTTCATGTATCTACAAAGCTGCATCACAGCAGACATGTAAACCACTTTGCCGTGAGCCTGACTGTGATCAGTGGATGCTAAGAGCATCTGCCAGTAGAGCACTGACACCATGGTGTCGCCATGGGGACCCTGGGCAGAGGATGCAGTTGGTGCATGCTGGGTGCTCTGGCCTGCAGACGCTGTGAGCCTGGCCTGGTTATCTGTTTTGCTCCTGGGTAAATGGCTCCCATGTAGCCAGCACAGACAGTGAGCAATGGGAGCTCTTTGTCTTGTTTCTTTCCCTCTTCTTCTTCCCTCTTCTTTTTCTAGAAAGCACAGAGCTCAGCCTGAGAGACGGTAATCTCTGAGCTAGGGTGATGGGTAGCTAAGGTTTTAGCCTCATAGAGACAAACAGCTTGAGAGCAGGAAGCAACTCGGTAACAGAATTCGAGGTGGAGAGAGAATTCTGGTGGCACCCTTGTCTCTGATTCTGCCTGTCCCCCTGGGCACCCCACATTTGAGTGACCACGTGAATCACAGAATCCCCTTTTTGCCTAAGTTGCTATTTTTCTGCTGCTTGAATACAAAATCCATTCTGTTTAAACCAGAGGAAGAAGAAAGAGCAGGAATGCCCCACCTTGGGCAGAGATGGGGCACTCCATTTAGATACATAACCTCTCTTTGCCTTAGTTTCATCAACAAAAGGGAGAAACAAGGGTAAAACACACCCTCCTGAGTCTCAAGGATGCAGATTGGTCATTTTTTTTCTCCTGTAGAAACTGTGCTTTAAAGCCAATTTATTAATTCCATCCTGCATATGTATTTTGGCATCCTTTTGAAATTCTTTTTTTTTTTTTTTTTTTTGGTACCAGGGATCGAACTTGGGACCTTGTGCTTGCAAGGCAGGCACCGGAACCACTGAGCTAAATCCCCGGCTTGAAATTCTTAATTCTACAGAAATCCATTGCAGACCCTGAGCCCATAGAGCCTCTTTCCCTCTGTGAAGGAGCGAGGACCATGGAGAACCTCTGCCTGGAGTTTGGGCAGGCAGGGCTCTTCTGAGGTCTTTCCATCCCAGAGGTAGGAGCTGTAATTTCGGGGTCGTGGAGCCACTGTCTCCCCACAGGGAGGGCGTGTGCAGTGGCAGACAAAGGAAAGAAGAAAGGCAAGAGGGAACGCGTTTGGTGACATGGACACTGGGGTCACTGAGTCCAGTTTTGCCCCGAGTCAAGGACATACTAAACCTATGCATTTTCCTCTTATGCTCCTTTAGGTTGAATTTTTGTTGATTGTACATAAAAAAAAGTTCTCATACCAGAGAGACTGCATTTGCTGAGTTGTGCTGGAAGAGTCTCATCTTGTGCCGACAGCGCTGGAGTAGAGAGGAATAAGATGGAGAGTCGTCCTCCAAGGTAGCTGGTGGGGATGGCAATTGCACAGGCCCATCTAAGGAGGGCGCGCCAGCTCACAGGGCGGAAAAGCCACGTATTCCGAGAAAAGCGAAGGTGGAAGGACATCCGGGAACCCGTAAGAACACCGCAGGGCCGTGAGATGCTGCTTGTTCAGGGCCCAAAGGAGCCCAGCAGGGTAACGAAGGAAACAAAGGACAAGGTGGCGGCTGTCGGGAGCGTGTGACACGGGGAATCGCCACACAGGAAGGAATGGAAGGGATTCCCGAAGTGATGGTCCACGGTGCTCTCCCTGAGGCCTGCCAGGGACCCTTTCTCCCTGCACCGCCTCCCCGAGAGTGGTTTCTTTTCTTCATAGTCCCTGAAATTTTATTATTTTGATTGACTGTTTTTTTCATTTTTTTTGTAGTCCGTGTTTGCAGTACATCGCGTTTCCGTGCCTGGTGTGCAGCCGCTGCGTGTATGTAACACATCCCAGCTCCCTTTCATCCCCTCTCCTCCCTCCCCACCCCCCCACCTCTTAGTTCCCTTCCCATTAGAGTAAGATCCATCTCTTTACTTCCTATAATTGAGTTCTTATTTTGTTCTTTATGTATAATTTGGGTTTCTCATCTAAGGAAACCATGTGCTATTTAAGCGTGTGTCTGGTTTATTTCACTTCACATTATGGTCTCAAGGTGCATCCATTTTCCCACAGATGACTTAAGTGTGTCTTTCTCTATGGCAGAGTAGCACTCCACTGTGCGTAAATACCACGTTTTCTATATCCATTCATCTGTTGATGGACATATAGGCTGCTTCTGAGATTTAACTGTTATGAAGTGTGCTGCTATAAACATAGGTGCACATGGATCACTGTAATACGATGCCTTTAACTCTTTTGGGAAGAGACCTAGAAGGGGAACAGCTGGGTCAAATGGGATAGTGGTTTTATCCCCATTCCCTTCTTGGAGATCCAAAGCATGGAGAGCCCCCATGCTCTGCCCATAGGAACAACCAGAGGCCCATCATGCCCAGTCCTCGTGTTCCATGAGAGACATCCATGCTGAAGGAGCCAGCAGAGCCTCATCCGTGAGTTGCTCCCTCTTTGGGGGCACTTTCTGTCACTTAGCAGATGGACAGCTAGACATGTGGGCCTTTGGAAGAAGGCCATCTTCCCTGTGGGCATTGCTTGTGCCTTTGCCTCTTTTGTCTTCTTTCTGGGCATGGGTCAACCTGGTCTTTTTCTTCCCCTCGTGGTGAAACTAACTCCAAACAAGAGGGGTAAATGTCACAAGAGAACTTGATGTGGAAGGATCCAGAAGAGGTTACCCGCTGGGCACAGGGACAGAAGGACAGTGCCGGAGGAGCTCTTTATGAAGTTCTGAAAAGACGGCCAAGATGCTTCGGGGACATATGCAGTCTACACTACTCCACGGAGACTGGAGCCCAGTACTTCAAAGACAGTGCCAATGTGAAGAATTTGGAATAGAGAATGACTCAGAAATAGAAACTGTTTTGGCAGGGTTGAAATGTTGCATCAGTCCAGAATGGTTTCAAATTAATGGGCAGAATTCAATTTGTTCATATGCAGGCTCCAGTTTGGGAAGGGAATCAAGTGGAAGGGATAGAGACCCTGGATTCCTTGTCAGCCCTTCCTTCCCACAAGTTGGGATTGAAGGAAATGCTTGACGGGAGCGCCATGTGCTCAAGGACACAGGGACAAGTTCAGCCCGTGGTTGTGACTGTAAGGTGCCCTCTACCAGGTCTTGGTCTAGGGAACATTGCTGAAGCAGGGTGCAGGCCACCTGATGTCCGGGTCCACATGGCACAGTGGGAGGGAAGGCTTGGAATCCACGGAGGCTGCCCTCCTTATCTGGGGAAGTGCTATTTGACCTCGAAAATTTGAGACAGCAGCGAGAGTTCTACCTGTGTTTGCATTTGTCTCCATCTCTATCGATGTCTCTTTTTCTATGCATGTTACATTATCTCATGCTGCCTGCACACCCAGACACACTGGGAGAAATACTCTGCACAGCAGGTACTTACTGAAGATCTACTGGGTACTGTACTTAGTACCGGGCCTGGGTGATCCACCTAGGAGAAGGTATTCCTTCTGCTGTGTGGTTACCATCTCTTACATGCTAAACAGAGGGATAAAAATACCAGCTGTCACCTTTAGAAAGTCCTTTGGGATTTGCAAAACATTTTCATCTCGAACAATTTCATGAGGATGGTAAAATTCTTTCTCCCCATTCTGCTGGTGGAGATTGAACACAGAAAGGCCAAAGGTCAAGTTCAAGATCACAACCAAGCCTAGGCTGTGTCTCCATCCCCTGCTTCTTCAGTCACATTCGACTCTGACCTTTCTGTTCAGAATTTTAAATTTCAGTGAGTGGGCAATTCTGAGTGGATATGACAATGAAAAGAAAGAAAACAGAAAAGCAAACCCTTTTTCATGCTTTGAGTCATTGAAACACATAGACAGAAAGGCAGTTTGAGTGACTGACTTGTGATTTAGTATTGTGATTTTACATTCTGGAGATATTTTAATTTGATGTTTTTTCCTCCTTTATTCTTTCAGGGAACAATCTGAAGATCAATGGACTGGTTTAGCTTTCCTTTTTCTCTTCCTTTTTTCCCTCCCTTCCTTCTTTCTTTTCCTCACTTTTAATATTTATTTATTCAAGAAATATTCACAGCCATTTTTCTGTGACAGGGCTCATATGGGGCTGGGGTGGTAATTCAAAGACAAAGGCAGCCATCGGAGGCCCTTGCGGGGCTCACAGTCTCCTAGTGAGCCCAGGTGGCCACAAGCCCTGGTGGACAAGCTGGAGATGGCTTGATAAGCACCATCAAGGCTCACACACAGCTAGAGGGAGTGGCCACATCTTGGGAGGCTGTGGAGGCTGCAGAGGGACAGCTGTCCTGGCTTTCAGGAAAAGACATCCGGTGGGCCATGTAGAGCAGGTGAGGCTGCTTCGGGGTGATGTCACCGGAATCATCTGCCCCGGGGACAGATCCGATGTGCCTGGTCACCGTGATGAGTGGAAGTGACTCCTTCTCCTACCCTGAGTGCTGGGGGCTGCAGAGTGGGCACCATGACAGCCTGTGAAGAGGCTGTTCTCTGACTGGATGTCTTTCTCAAGCATTCCCTGATGCTTTCAATGGGTGGCACCTCCCTTTCTGGGCCGGACCCCTCCCTGAATGCTGTCTTTGTTTGCCAAGGAGCTGCCTCTGCGAACACCACAGCCAAGGTCTGGAGGCCTAAGCGGCAGGTGTGTCTCCCGCAGGTCCAGGGGCTCGCCAGCCAAGCGCAAGGTGCTGGCCTGTTCCAGTGAGACCCTCTTCCTGGCCTGTGGGCTTCTCAGCGGGTCATGGCCGGGTGGAAATAGAGAGAGTTGGGTTGCTGATGTCACATAAGGTCCTGACGTTAGTGGTCTGGGATCCGGGCCCCACACTCATGCCCTCCTTTAACCTTAATTACTTTGTAACCAAAATGTCACGACTTTTGGGGACTTTTTTGGGGGGTGAGGACTTCAACATAAAAATTTGGTTGACACAATTCAGCCCCTAGCAATCAGTCCAATATCCCCCTCATTCCTCCTGTCATGGCTCCTCAGGCCCTTCCTTCAGAATGGGAATTTGCGGACAGGGCCTACTGCCTGTATCTCTTTCTTTTTCTGTCTGTCTGTCTGTCTGTCTGTCTGTCTGTCTGTGTCTCTCTCTCTCTGTCACACACGCGCACGCGCGCACGCGCACAGGCGCACATTCTGTGTTGATTGCCTGAGGGACTGATTGACAAAGCAATGCCTGTACCTGGCACAAAGTTCAAAGTGCGTAAAGATGGGATGGGCCGTGAGATGGAGCTGGCTCCCTCCCAGCTTTCAGCCTCCAGTTTTCCTCTTACCCAGGACTTCCGCCCACCCTCCAGAGGTGTCCTCGCCCCGGGGGCCCTGCGTGTGCTCTCGCCCGCCAGCAGCAGGGGGCGCAAGTCGCTGTCCTCGGCGCCTCTGTTGAGGACCGTGAGTCTCCCAGAGCATTCCTGTTGGTGAGGACAGAGCTGCCCCATTAGAGCAGCTTCAACTGTGCCATTTTATGTTGTGGACATGAAGTCACTTCCATTCTCATGGGGACAACAACTCAGTGAGTTTTTTGGGCGACCCTATTTCCCTCAAAGTTTAAGAACCTGGCACCCCAAGGCCAGTGTCATCATGTGCCTGCAGCTTCCTGTGCCCCTTTCTTCCACAGTCCCTGGGCAGGTGGCTAACTGCAGCTCCATCAGCCTTGTGACCGATGTGGTTGTGACACATTCACGCCCCTGGTGTTTAGCACAGGGACAGAGTTGCCCCTGAGAGGGGCTGATAGGGTGAGCTGGGCTCCTGCCAGCAGAAATCTTAGAACTGGGCCCCTGCCTAGCAGGAGCTGGGTGCCAGCCATCTGCCCCAGAAATGCTCCGGATCCCGGAGCCCAAGGAGGGGCCACGTGCCTGCTCCCCCTTCCTATAGATAATGATGTCCCTTTGGGAAAACGCCAGTCAGTCTTCAAGAACGAGGAGGGGGAGGAGGGCGAATTGACCGCTCTACTTTTGGGTAGGAAAACCATCTTTGGGGAGTGACTTCAGGGTTTGGAAGCGGGGCTGCTGTACTGACACAATTGGGCTGCTTCCTCCGAGAGGCAGGTGGGGTGGGATTCAGGAAGCAAAGCGCCCTCTGCAGCGTCTCCTTCCACAGCCCTGGTGATGGAAGTTGCAATTTCCTTCTTCCTGGAGGGGAGGAATTGCAGAGATGCCAACCCCACAGAGTGCAGGCTTCCCTGAGCCCCAGACTCCCGAGTTTCCGGAGAGGGAGCTGTGAAATTCTGGGATTCTATTCAGAGCCCTTACGATGTGCTCAGAGATGATCCTAAATGTTTTATAGCATTTTGGCCACGGTACAGCCTCACTTGTCTCTGATTCTAAAGAAGCTTGGAATTTCATGAGGCCATTCCTCACTTCCAAAGGCAGCCTCCTCCTCCATCGCTCTTCCTTACCAGTGCGTGAGCTGGATGCATCCATGTTCTGTAGGAAGTGAAATATTATACATTTTATATTAAAGAAACAACTTTTCTAAAACACATGGTGATGCTTTGACTGGTCTACAAACTTTAAGGCATAAACAGTAAGCCCAGGTGTCCAGACACTGTAAAATACCCATTTGATGTCCCTTTTATTTGTCATCAAAGGCTGCTATCTCACAACGCAGAGCCAAATCCTGTGGCAAACTTTGCTTTGCTTCGATCAGATAAACACAAATCCTGTAGAACATCATTTATCTAGCCTACCCTCAGGCTTCAGTTCTGGGGAGAGGGGTTATTGCTTTGAGACTAGAGCCAGGCAGCTCTCGGGAGAGGGAAGCGATGTCTCCTTGCAGGGCCCAGGATGCTCACTCCCTGTCCCATTCAGCCAGTCCATCACCACTGATATCCAGCAGAAGAGTGGCTGGCCCCTTCACGGGGTGTTGGGATCCTAAGATAAATAGGGCATTGTGTCCCTCTTAAGAGTTCACCAAAGTGTGGGGAGAGGGGCGGGTACCCGGACCGAATAATAGCGGCTGCTTGTGGGAGGTTTAGAGGGCAGTGAGCTGCAAGAAAGTGTGGAGAAGTTTGGCAGTGAAATTGAAGCATGGCAGGTGTATAGGAACTCCCAAGGTAGACAGGAAGGGAAAGGCAGAAGGGATAGCATGTTCTAAAGCTTGGTGGCATGGAGATGGGGCACAAGGGACTCATGCTGGTGGGACCCGGGGAAGCCATGGGAGGGTAGGAAGGTGTCTGTCCCCTCCTTATCCATGGCTTCCTGCTGTGCAGAGCAGCATCCCTACCTGGCTGGCCAGCCCGCAGTCCACACTGCCTGCTGGTGTGTGGCTGAGGTTGCTGGTCACTCCTGTGAGTGTCCTTTTTGGCTGGACCCTCACCTGCTCTTCCAACTCCTGGGCTAGGAATAGGCAGTTTCTGCTGCCTCCAGCCTTGGTACCTCAGTCTGTCCTTCCCACTACTTTAGATTCACTTCTCTATGTCAGCAGCTTCAACGATCCCAGAGATCATGGCAGTGTATTCCAAAATGTGGTTTTGGGGTCAGAATCACCTGGAGTGGGCTAAGTCTTTAGCAAAAGGCTTCCTTAGCCCATTCTAGACTGACAGGATCAAAATCTGGAAGTGGGGCTTAATGCCTGCATTAGAGACACATACACATGACCACCTACATGCACACAGTGGGTTTATTTATTGACTAAATTGAATAATTGACTGGCAAGGCCATATGCTCAATTAAGTATTAAATTTAATATCTAAGAAGGCAATGAGGGTTATGAGAATTGGTCCAAGAGTTTTCTTTTGGTTCTGGGTTTGTTATAAAAAGTATTTAAAAAGTCATTAATTCTTGCCTTCCTATTCTAGATTTTTCTTTTGGTGTTTGGAGGATGTAGACTTTGGTTTCTCCATCACCATGCCTCTAAGGGTGAGCTTGATACCTAGTAATAGCCAATCAGAATACATTGTTTACTCCATCCAACTGATTGGCTTAGAGATGGACACATGTTACAACTTCCATTCCAAGAAGAGGTGATCTGACTTGTACATTTAAAGTCAAGGGTTAACCCTTGAGCCAATCAACTATAGTCAAGGGCTTCTAATCACTTGGTAAAATAAGAATTGTAGAGGGCACTTCCTGGAGGACAACGGGGATGAAGAAACTCTCAGGGAAAAAGAGTTTTGTTTCAAGCTGCTGACTCTCCAGAGAATCTAGTAGGAAATAAAATCTTGATTCATTCACTTCATAGAGTGGAATTTTTTGACAACAATAATTTTTATGAAAATCTTACAATAATTGGATTATGGTGATTTGTGAATTTAAGAGTCATAAATGAGCCACAAATTTCCCTTCCTTCAATTCACCGTCTTAATTTTGGGAGGCAAAAGTCTTTGGCATAGTCAAAAACTGGATCTTTATGCCAGTTTGCTAGAATTGAGAAAGTCTTCAGAAATTTGAGTTCAATCACCTTCTAAATGAATAAGGACACAAAGGCCTCGAGAAAAGAGGAGACATGGTGTGATGTCTACTAGTGAGTTAGTGGCAATGTGTTGCTGGTAGCCAGGCCTTCTGACTCGGGAGGAGTGCTTCTTCCATTACCTCTCTCTTCTCTCTACCTTGGTTTTGTGGTTTCCTAAAAGGGAGGCAAATAAGGGAGCATTAACTTGAAACATAAGGAGAATGCCTAAGCATTCAAATCCATTACCAAGTGGTAGAGCTGTCCTGGACCCAGCTAAAGGATCATGCACTTGGCTCTGTCGCTGGCCCATGGCAGGTGCTCCATCACCTGTACCTCGTTCCCAGACATTCTCAGTACAGACTGTCCACTCTGACACCTCGGCGCCATGCCCTTCCTTGTGTATATGCCAAAATGCTTTTAAAAAGCCATTAAGAGAGCTGAGTAGGAAACGAATTCCTGAAGGTTAACACGGTCACAACAGAGATTTGACCACAGGTGGGGACCCTACCTGCACTCCTGCAGAGGGCCAGTCATCAAAGGGAGACTCACTCTTTGGTGCCCTGCCCTGCCCTTGCCATCCCAGCTGCATGATATGGCTTTCCACCATCCCTGTCACCACTACCAGAATCACCACCACTGTGACCGTCATTAGCTCCACCATCCATCAGCACCACCATCACCCCTGTCCCTACCATCAGCCACAACCACTACAACAAGGAAAGAAAACACATCATGGTGCAGAAAGAAGAGTACCCAAGCCTGCCTGCTGTTGTGCACGGGAGGGTCTCCCCATTTCAAGTTGTACCTCTGATGCTGAAGAACAGGCAGGGTCTGGTCAATGGTTTCTCAGCCTTTGGGGATATCAGTAGTGAACACAACAGTCTTCCTCTATCTAAGGTCTGGGGGAGCAGAGAGGATATTATTTTCTTTCGAAGTGAGAAAGAAGTCCCTAGGATGAGAAATATAATTAGTTCAAATAAAAGGAAAAGAGTAGATCATGTGTCTTGGCTACATTCAAGCTGAATATGGAAGATGCTGTTTCTTTAATCTTTCTAATTTATTAAAAGCAATTATTATTTTATTTATTCTATGGCATTCTGTGCAGTTATTATTCTCTCCATCTTCCTAAGCCCCTTTCCGCTGAAATGATCAGGGGATCTCTGCTCCTTGACTTAGTGACTCTAGTGTCCTTCCTCTGTGAACGGGTCCCTCCATCTCTGTGGGGTGCTGGCTGACGTTTAAAACTCCCCCGCAGTCCCCCGAGGCAGTTCCTCGGTAGTGAACATTCCCATCAAGACTGATTTCAAGCTACCAGGGTGGCAGCAATGAGCAGGAGCTCAAGGAGATGGTTTGCGGTCCATGAGATGCAGACACGAATAACCGCGGTAGTAAGGGCGTAAACAGTGAACTGTGACAAAACAGGGCGGAAGTAGCAAGTCGGCGCATTTATTACCTTTTTTACTAATATCATTTAAATGTCACTTTATATGATTTAAGTTTAACAATATCTGTGTTTAACAACTGGATTGTAAAATTCTTAAAACATATTTGCACCGAGCTCTCACAAGCCTGTAGAGCTGGGTCCCAGCAGGCCTCGGTTTCTCCCTCTGTACCCCTGCCTTTGAATCTTGATCTTGCGCCAAGTTCTTTTGGTTCACTTGCGCTGGGTTCTTTCAGTGCTCAGTGGATGGGAAGGGCACTCCCTTCCAAGCTGTGGTTAGAGATTCCGTGGCTAAGAAGTCTTCCTTTGTGAGCCAGTCGGCCTAGGCCATGGACACTAGTTCAGGAACCCAGGCCTGGGCCCGGGCTGACAGTGACCTTGGATCGGTCCTCCCAGCTGGACACGTCCTGTGACAATCTCTTCCCTGTCCCATCCCTTATTTGTCTGCTGTCTGCCCCCTACCAGAAGAACTGAACTGTTTTACTTACAGAACAATTTTTTGATACACTTAGTGTTTTCAGCTAATTCCATCTTGCAGGCTCATGCAGTCTCCACTGGAAACATTTGGCACTATGCCTCCTATTTCATTTATATTAATGAAGGGAGTCGTCAATAAGTTAAAATCATGACTTGCCCTATTAACAAATAGCAGATTGGAGCATGATTTTGTGCTGGCTGGGCTCTCGTTAGTAGCCCCGAGCGGAACCAGGAGGGAGAAAAGCCTGCATTTTTCTTAGACTGGCTCCTTGTTCTTTCCTCCTTTTGTTTTCCCTGCTCTTTGTAACTCAGGAAAAGAGGCCTCTCTTATGATTTCTGTATTCCTTAATCTGATCCCATGTGAAACATTGTAAGTGAATCTCATTTCTTTCCTCCTTCCTAGCCCCCTGCCTCCTGCCTTTCCTTCCCACTTTCCCTCCTTTCTTTCCCTGAGCCAGGAAGGCAAGGGGACGCAGAGACAGTGACCCACATGCTCAGTGGAGGAGATTCACGGTCTCTATGTGGCCTCCGTACTCTTTGCTTGCTGTGCTCCTGCCACCCTGGCTTCCAGCATCCCAGATGCACCAGACCCCCCCGCCTTTGGCTTCCTCTGACCCCTGGAAGCTCTCTGCCCTAGACTGCACTTGACTGTCCCTTCCTGTCCTCAAGGTCTCAGGTCTCAAGTCTTCTCCTCTGAGCCCTCCCCCGAGGACCACAGTTAAATCAGCTCCCTCCCTGCACGCTTCTCCATCATGGCACCCTCTTCCTCTTTCTGCTGAGCAGTTGTAACCATCCAAAATCACCCTGTTCATAGGTTTCTTCCTTCCCTTGAAGACCAAGCTCCTGGGGGCAAAGATCTCCATCTTCCTTACTGGTGCTGGAACTGGAACAGACTTGGTACAAGGCAGATGCACAGTAACTGTTTCATGAATGAATGGCCGGATGTGGCAGCCACATCAGATTTGTCCAACTTGCTCAGAAAGCACCGCACGCTGGGATTTGAAGGATGCACATTCTGTTTCTCTGAGTTCTGGAACCTGAACATCTGAGGTCAAGGTGCAGCAAAGCTGCTTCTTCTGAGGCCTCTCGCTGTGGCTGGTAGATGCTGTCTTCCCCAGTGTCTGCCTGTGGTCTCCCCTTTGTGTGGGGGGGAGCTCTCAACTCTTCCTACGGGGCCTGTCCATGTGATTGCCTTTCAATGCGATCATATTTTAAAGTCTGCATTTCTAAATGCAATCATATTCTGAGGTACTGTGGGTTAGGGCTTCAGCATGCAAAACCTGAGCTGTACAATTGACCCCGTAACTCCCAGGCAGCTACAGCATCCATGGTAATGACGTCACCTGGAAATGAGCCCCATGCTTGATGTCCTCAGAGCCTACAAGAGTGTGGATATCTGCACCAGCATTGCCTGGGAGTCACTCCCACAAGGCTTCTCTCTGGGGACAACTGGGTCTCCAGAAGTGCTAGTCAAGGATCTCCAGGAGAGAGAGAACCAACAAGATGTGTGCACCCATACGGAGAGGGAGATGTCTTTTCAGAAAGGCATTGTCCCATGTGACTGCCAGGTGGAGAGCAGGCTGGGTGCAGGCAGGACCTGCAGTCAGAGCCCCAGTGCTTCTGAGGACAGGGGTGCTTCTTGCATGGAGGAGCCTGGGCTCTGATCTCTAGGGGCTCCCTGCTGGTTAACTGGGCTCAGCCACCTTGGACGGCTGTGTGCTTTACTCAGACTCCACCGATCAAGATGTAAATCTCACCCAAGAAGCACCTGAACAGAAACATCCAGAATAACGTTTGGCCAAATATCTGGACACCAGAGCCCAGCCACGTTGATGCATGGAGTTGGCCATCACACCAAGAATGCTTTCTTTGCTCACTGTTTGTGCATGACCCTTGCATGTGGTCACGTTCCTTCCCGGTGTGAATGGAGGTGCTGAGTGGAGTTTCAGCCAAGGCCCCCACCCCAGAGGCACCCCATCCTCCCCCTGGAGGTGCCATTTGTAAGCAACGTCGCTTGCTGTTTCCTTTTTATGGATAAGCTCAAGGATTCGGTCTCTGGGTGCCCATCTGGCAACCTTTCCAAGAACTAAATTTGCTTACAATTTCAGATATAGCCTACGAGGTTCTGGCTTCACTTTTCCTGTCTCTCTCCCTCTCTCCTAAGTATGCTGTTAAATAATGGATCTGTGAAATGAAGAATTGTCTCTGATGACAGAGGCTGGGCAGGAAAGTGTGCAGCAGCTGGAGCAGTGAGACACATCATTAAGTATCTCTCCTGGGCTTGGGTTGGTCGCCTGGGTTGTTTCTCCTCCCGACTCCTCTGCATCCGCTTTCCCCACTTCTGACTTGTTGTTGGGGTTGGACAGGAGACACTGGATAGCTCACTCGAGCAATCTGACCTCAAGGTGCGAAAGACACCAGCAATGCAGGGGAGCAAATGGCACAGATAGGCCTAGGGTGCACACGCCTTTCCAGAAAAGCATGAGACAGGACATGCTCTGTGGAGATCGCGACAAACTGCCCATGACAAGACACCACTACCGTGTTGAAGTCCTTGCCAGAGCGTGTGACCTCATGGTTTGTCTTCTCCACCCATGTGGAAACTTCAGCGTGAGAAATGACAACAGGAAGACCCCAGCAGGGCCTTGGGGACATGTTTCTCTGCAGCATCTAATTCTGTCCTACTGGAGAGAATGGAGCAGGTATGGGAGGATGTGCTGTTTCTTCTCATCCTCTTTAGTAACGAACCCCTGAGTCACCGGGGCAGTGAGGAGCACAGTATAAATAAGTGAAGAGCAGCCACCTTGACCTTTCCCCCTTCACATTCAGCTCAGGAGATCCCATGATGCCACTTGGGCTGGTGTGGCACAAGAAGATGCCAGCGTTGAGGCTTTTACCAGTGTTCCCTAAGGTGGCTGGATCCACAGACAGATTCTCCTTCCTTATCACTGGGAAAGAGATGAGAAACCTCCAGCACTGGCAGGTGCACGCATGCACCTCACACAAACATGTCTGTGTTCACTTGTGAGTCTGGCACAAGCAGATTTGTCTAGGTTGGGAAGTATGAACTTATGGACACAGACCTGCTGACACACGCACAGCATACATACTAAACACGTGTTTGCCTAAGCGCTTCTGTGCATGCAGATCTTCCTCTGCATATGCCTCACTCAAGAGCACATCCATGTGTGGAACATGCATACATGCACGTGTACTCACAAATCTGTGTCCTCTGCACACACGACGACTGGAGGAAAGAAGTGACTGGTGTCTACAGGTAACGCTGTGTCCTGTGAAGAATGGCTGGCTTTGCCCTTGGGAAGCCATAGTTCATTTGCCCCCTGTGTAAAGGTGTGGCAGGTGCTTTGAGAGGAACCTCACGCTCCTATCCTTGTGCAAACACATATGTGCAAGTGTGTTCACAGGCATGTGCACGATTTCCAAGGACAGGAAAAAAGGAGACGTCCATGTGACCACCTAACAAAACACCAAAGCTGACATGAAGAATGTCATGAGGCCGTCATGGACATCCATGGGAAGGACAAAGGTGACCGGTGCTTCCAGACAAGCATCCTGGCAGAGGTCCAGAATGAAAACCAGAATGAAAAGGCTATCTCATACAGTTGCACAGGATGTTCACTGTGTAAGTGTCCTAGACCAAGGGCAAGTCTGCTCTTTGCTCTTGAATCCATTCCCTTGTGGCCCTCAAGAAGAAATGGCATTTGTCTTCTTGCCAAGTTTATACAAAGTTGTCTTATAAGTTGGGCCACAGTCAGTAACCACATCCACAGTGCCCCACCCAGGTCCTCTGCTCAGATTCCAGGGACTCATTGACCTGGATAGCTGTTCCTGGGTCTCTGTGGCTGTGGGTTAGCTTTGGCTCTGTGCTCACATCACAAACTGTGGGGTGCTGTGCTGCACTGTGTTCCCAAAAGGGATGGGGCATACAAAGCCACCAAACTGAACTACCTTTCCCCGCCACATAGCCGCATGGAGAAATTGATTAAAATATGCATTCTCCTGATAGAACGGCTGGTCCCAGTCTGGAAATTAATTAATGCTAATAGTACACAATCAAAAGTGCTTTTGGAAATCTTCTTAGAACATTAACTAAAATGTTCATCTTTTTTATGCGTTTGCCTGAATCACAGAGACTAAAAGCTTCGCTTGTTCCATGCAAATGTGGAAGCAAGGAGAGGAAAAATCCAGCTGTGGCTTCCAATCTGTAGGCGCTGGCTGTCTGGAGGACACAGGCTGCTCTGGGGCCCAGCACGGTGGTCACTTGAGGTCCTGGGCTGGAGGTAGTGGCCTGGGAGCTAGGGACAGCACCTGTGCATGCTGTGCTGTGGGCAGAGGGGGCTTGGGGAGGGTCCCTGGTGCTGGCCCCAGGGTGTGGTGCAGGCAGCAGAGTTCCAGGGCCACTGAGCTCCGCACATGCACAGCGGCTTCACCTGGAGGTGTGAACTCCCCCTGCATGCACATCCTCAGACCCGTGCCACAGGCAGCGGGCTTTGGGTGACAGTGGGCAGTGGCATCCTGCAGCACTCTTGGCCTCTCATCCAGTCATGGGTCCACTGAGTCATCGTTTATCCACCATGACTTATTTGGAAACTGCTGGGCAGTTCACCTGGAGGAGCTTGGAGTTGGTGTAGGAGACCTTCACATGGACCAGTAAAGGGGGGAGAGGTAAACGCCACAGGTACACCCCGGGAAGCAGAGACAAGGGGACAAGGGAGGCAGGACAGGGCTGGAGCAGTAGACTGAGCCAGGCCGAGGCACACAGGATTCCTGGGGAGCCATATGGCCTGGGGAAGCCACATGAGGCCCCATGCCCCTGGGGAGATGCAGCCGAGATCAACAGGAGAGCCACGCTGGTGGGATGGCTGAGCTACCACATCCACTGCATCCCTACCTCTGCAGGGTGATGTCCCAAAGGTTGTCTTTCTTAGGGGGAGGGCAGAGTGTGCACCCCAGCCCTGCTGACCTTGTGTATCGAGCATGTCGGGAACAGGGCCCAGCGCCTCCTCCTTGGCAGGGGACAGAAAGCCGGTGGGAGGACGCAGAGACCAGACAGCCAGGGAGGGTTTGTCATCAGTAAAAGTGGCCCTGCCTGGTGACCAAGTCAACTGTTGGCTTCTATAAGCTCCTCTAGTTTCTGTAGCTGTCCTTTAAGGCTTCTGATAGATGCATTTCATTTAAATTTTGAATTTGCATATGTTTTAATCTGAAAAACTGGAATAGAATATTAAAATACATATTGATCTTTTTTAACTGTAATTTTAACCACCCCGGCAGTGCTTGCTGGACACACGTGTACAGAGGAGATTTTCATTAAAATGGGATCATCTATCTTATTGTATTATTTTCTCAGTTGAGGTGAGCTCATTTTAAAATTTTAATTTCTTTGATCCAGTTTTAAAATAAATTGTGATAAGATAAATATTAACATTTTAATAATAAAAAACAAACAACTGCGGATGTAATTCATTTTCTGGCACCAGGGGAAAGAGTGGCAGCTATGTGGGCACTCAGGCTGGGTGATTGCAGCTGCTTCCCAGGGGAGACTGTGGCTTCGGGGGAGTAGATGTCACCATGCTGGGACTCCAAGGAGGGCTGAACCTGCCAGCCCTCTCCTCCCTTACTGTCCTCTTCCGTCCTCGGGGGGCTGTCTTTGACAAGCCCACCTCCTCTCCCCTACCACTTCCTCTCTGAAGTGACATCCCCAGTACCAAAAAAATAAAATAAAATAAATAAATAAATAAATAAACTCATCCTGACACCACTCATGCCGCCCAGTACCTCTGAGAAACTCACACTGTCCTCTGCAGCCAGCCCTGCTGTGCCCTCCATTCTCCTTGAATCCACCCTCCTCTCCTGCAGCCACTGGAAATGATCATGGGATCCCAGAATCTCATGCCGCCCACATGTGGACCCAGTGCTGAGAGGGATGTCTCTACTCAGAGCCACAAATCTACACCTGCATGTCCCTGTCACCACTCTTGTTGGGCAGGAGCTCCAGCAGGGGTGTCCCCTTTCGCTCCTTCAACCGGGACTCAACTGAGGGAAGAGGCTGATTCTCACCTGTTTCCTGTGTGTCTGCTAGTCCAGATTTTGACCCGGGGTAGAGCCAGAAGAGCTTTGTGTACATAGGAAAGATTTATCACAGTGCTTCTAGAAAGAATGATGGGACTTGCACAAACTGACGTGATTATTATTGGAATTCATTTATTTTAAAAACTTCATATATTTTATTATCCCAAACACTGCATTTCAAGACATTTTTTATGCCAAAGCTGATAAATGGATACTTCCCCTAGTTTTTTTTTTCCCCTTTTAATTATTTGCATTCATTTTCTATTTCAAAGATGTTTTAACATTGGGCAACCAGCTGATGGCTTAAATAGACATTATTAATGGGAATATTGGAAAAATTAAAATCAGAAATTTTAATGTAAGCTGAATGCAATGCTCAGTTGCTTGGTCAAATTGCAGGGCTGATTACTTAGTCTGAGACACAGGAGAAGGTGAAGGAGTTGGGGCTTGGAGAGGAAGGGAAGCATGAGGCAGGGGTCAGGAGCCGGTGACCTCAGGCGATCTGCTCTCTCCCTGAGTTTCAGTCTCTTCCTCCAGGTACTGGAGGAGGTTGAATGAGATCTTTGGTTTTTAATCTGGATCCATGATCTTTCTTCCCAATCTGAAAGCCACAAAACCCCTAAATTGTGTGCAAAATTTAGGTGGATATGCATTGTTTTCTAGCATAGCATAGCTAGTGTTTTTCCGAGATTTCCAGAGGTATGACTGGACATTTAGTGTAATTGCATTAGGCAATTTCTAAACTTCATTCATTCATTCACTCAAGTAATAAATATTTATGAGCACCTAATAAGAGCCAGACATTCTTGGAGACCCTGGAGATGCAGCAGTGATGGGAAAGTATCTCTGCTCACATATTGCTTGGTACTCGGACCATTCTATGCTACTGTGGGAGAATTCGATATTGATGACATCCTGTGCTGGCATGGAAGGTCAAACCCTCCTTCTCAGCTTTTGGCTTTGATTGGATGTGTAGGATCCAGGCAGCACTAGGTCACTTTGAACCTCTGGAGTCCACAAAAAGAGGTGGAGGGAGGACCTGTGAAAGACTGTGTGGGTCCTAAGACGGAGTCAGCCAACCAGGGTGGCCGGTTGAAGTGTGCCTTTGGCAGTGGACAGTGTGCATGGCCAGCTCTAGGGCTCTGGCGCACAAGACACTGAAGGGAGCCACTTCCCCCAAGTTGCATCAGCTGTGCCACAGTGGGGTACCTGGCCATTCATTGGTTTCCATTGAGGAAGAGGGAGATGGGTGCTGTGCAGTAGGAGCCCCATAAACAAGGGTGGCACTTTGATGAAGACTCTGCTACCCCAATCCCATGGCCCAGAAAACACAGGAATATGCTGTGGTTTTTGAAACTCTAGTCAACCTTATGTGATCCCCAATTCAATAAGAGTTGGAAAACGCAGGTCACATTTACATTTAGGTGGCTCAGTTGCTGGCCTGGACTCTGAAGGGCCCCTCTGAGGTGACCTGGGTGTCCTGAAGTGTTATAGGTCAGGACGGTCATTTTCCCTCAATGGCACTAGGAGCCTGCTGGGGCCCAGAAGGGGAGGAGGTGAAGAGGCTATCTGGAGTGATGACCTAGGAGATTAGCTTGAGCACCTGCTAGGAATAGTGTAAGACTCCCAGATAAATGTGAAGATCAGTTAAACAAATGGATACTTTTTAAAGAAAAATACACTCTTGTTACCCTTGTAACCTGGTGTATGCCATGTTGTTTCTGCTCTCCAATGGCTATTTGTCATCCCTCCATTGGAATCGGCCCATTATAGACTGAAACCTCTATGAACTATCCAGTTTTCCTTCCATTAATTTATCATTCAAGACAGAGGAGGCTTCTGGGTCGATGAGCTACAGTTCCCAGCACAGAGGAGGATTCCAGGTCAATGTGCCACAGCTCCCAGTGCAGAGTAGGAGGCTTCTGGGCCAACCTACCACTGCTCTCAGCACAGAGGAGGTGAGCCAGCAGGACCCCCCCCACCTCAGTCAAAATGAGAAGACACGTAAACAAGCCTCAGAACCAGACTTCCAGATCACCTACAGCAACCCCAAAGGGAAATGAGATGGAACACTCTGATCCTCAACCACCTGGACTCCCTGAAATAACAACAAAACAGGATCTGGAAAAAATGAAATCAGAAATAATTTCTCACATAACAGCAGCGATTGTGAACATAGTGCAAGACATGATTAATAAATCTAGAGAGGACACAGATAAAAAAAAATAGAGGAGCTGAGGAACATGATGGAATCCCAACATAGGAAATAAAAGGAATCCATAAAACAGATGCAAACAGATTTCCAGGAGATTAAAAACTCCACCAAAAGTCTATACAGCAGAATGTGCCAATATGAGGACAGAATTTCAGATATAGAAGATAAGATTGCAATTAGTGAAAGGAAAAGAAAAATTTCTTTACAATTGTAAGGGACCACAAGAAATCAATCCAGGAGCTGCTGGACGATGAAAAGAAGAATAACATAATACTGATCAGAGTCAATGAAGTAACAGGAGAGTGCAGATGACAAAAAAAAACTGTTCACAGAAGTGATGGCAGAAAACTTCTTAAGCAGGGGAAAAGAACTTGACATACAGAGAAGTGAGGCATATAGGACTCCAACTAGCCTTGATCAAAAAAATTTACACATAGGCATATAATTGTTAAGATTCCAGAAACCCAACAGAAGAACAAAATTCTACAAGCAGTTAGAGAAAAGAAACAAATCACATACAAAGGAAAGCCCATCAGAATCACAGCAGACTTCTCAACACAAACCCTCAGGGCAAAAAGAGCTTGGAGTGATCTATTGCAAGCCCTAAAGGAAAACAGCCTCCAACCCAGACTGATGTACCTGGCAAAACTATCTTTCAAAATTGATGGTGAAATAAGATACTTTCATGAAAAAGAGCACCTTAGGAACTTCATGAATACCAAACCAGCACTCCAAAAAATTTTAGGCAAAATCCCAGGGAAAGACAATGAGGATCACAACCCCAGGAAGTGCAGCAGAATGAATCCACTGGGCACGACAAGAAATTAAACGCAAAAGGGGAGAATCCAACAAAAAGAAAAGGTCATGACAATGATAAGCCAATACGTATCAGTTATAACCATCAATGCTAATGGTTTCAACTCACCAATCAAAAGAAATAGATTGGCAGAATGGGTCAAGAAGCAAGATCCAACAATATGCTGCATACAAAAACCACTTAATTCAAAAAGAAACTCATAGACCGAAAGTTAAACAGTAGAAAACAATACCCCATGCAACAGGAACCTGAAAAAAAGCAGGAGTAGCTATCCTCTTTGGAGATCAAATGGATTTAAAACCAATTCTGATTAAGAGAGAAAAAGAAGGACAATACACCCTTGTAAAGGGAACAATCCAACAGGAAGAGATGACAATCATAAATATATATGCACCAAACACTAGTGCACCCAACTACATAAAACAAATTCTAATCGACATGAAAAATCATATAAGCACTAATACAATAGTGGTGGGGGACCTCAATACCCCACTGTCACAAACAGATCAACTAGACAAAAAACAAGTAACGAAATACTAGAACTCAAACTCTTGAACAAATGAACTTAACAGATGTTTACAGAATGTTCCACCCACCAAATCAGAATACATATTCTTTTCAGCTGCACACACATTGTTCTCCAAAATAGACCACATACTTGCTCATAGAACATATTTAGGTAAGTGCAAAGGAATTGAAGTTATCCCCTGTATATTACCAGACCACAGTGTGATGAAATTGGAGATCAATAAAAAAAGAAACTGCAAATATTTTGTAAACACATGGAAATTGAAGAACCCACTTCTGAATAACCAATGGGTCACAGAGGAAATTAAAGAAGAAATCAGACAGTTCCTTCAATTAAATGACAATGACAGTACAACATAACAGAATCTATGGGAAACAATGAAGGCAGTCTTATGAGGAAAATTCATAGCAGTGAATACATATGTTAGGAAAACAGAATGAGCCCAATTAAACAACCTGATGCTGGACCTCAAGCTTCTAGGAAAAGAAGAGCAGAACAAATCTAAGGCTTATACAAGGGAGAAAATTATAGAGATCAGAGCAGAAATCAATGCAATGGAGGTTAAGAGAATGACACACAAAAAAATCAATGAAGCCAAGAGTTGGTTCTTCAAAAGAATAAACAAAATCTACAAACCCTTAGCCAAACTTATCAGAAAAAGGAAAGAAATGGCCCAAATCCATGCAATTAGGAATGAAAAGGGTGAAATTACAACAGACCCAGCAGAAATCCAGGGGATCATCAACATCTACTTTGAGAACCAATACACCTTGAAGATGGAAAACACAGAAGAAATGGACCTATTCCTAGATGTGTATGAATTACCAAAGTTGAACGAAAAAGACCTAAACATTCTAAACAACCCAATATCAATCAATGAAATTGAAAATGTAATTAAAACTTACCAACTAAGAAAAGCCCAGGTCCTGATGGCTTCACTGCTGAATTCTACAAGGCATTTAGAGAGGAACTACTGCCACTACTGCTTAAACTCTTCAATGAAATTGAAAGGGAAGCAACACTCCCAAATTCATTCCTGGATGCAAGCATCACCTTGATCCCCAAAGCAGAGAAAGAGCCAACTGAAAAAGAGAACTATAGGCCAATCTCACTAATGAACATAGATGCAAAAATCCTTAATAAGATACTGGCAAATAGAATGCAGAAGATCATCAAGAAGATCATGTACCCTGACCAAGTGAGATTCATTCCAGGGATGCAGGGATGGTTCAACATATGCAAATCAATCAATGTAATACACTATATCAATAGAGCCAAGGACAAAAATCATATGATCATCTGAATGGATACAGAAAAAGCATTTGACAAAATCCAACATGCATTTATGATAAAATCCCTACAAAAAACTGGAATAGATGGTCTCTACCTCAATCTGATAAAAGCCATCTATGAAAGACCAATAGCAAATACCATACAAAATTGTCAAAAACTGAAATCTTTCACACTAAAATCAGGAACAAGACAAGGATGTCCATTATCACCACTCCTGTTCAATATAGTTTTGGAAACATTAGACACAACAATTAGACAAGAGAAAGAAATAAAAAGAATAAAAATAGGAAATGAAAAAGTCAAATTGTTATTGTTTGCAGGTGACATGATTCTCTGTATAAAAGACCCTAAGAATGTCATGAAAAGTCTTCTAGATTTAATAACCAAATTCAGTAGAGTAGCTAGATATAAGGTCAACACACAAAAATCAATAGCTTTCCTCTTCACAAACAACAGACTCACTGAGAGAGAAATAGGGCAAACAATTCCTTTCACAATAGCATCCAAAAAACTGAAATATCTAGGAATCAATCTAACAAAAGAAATCAGAGACCTCTTTTCTGAAAACTATAGCACTCTGAAAAGAGAGATTGAAGATAATATCAGAAAATGGAAAGACATCCCCTGTTCTTGGGTAGGAGGATCAGCATAGTGAAAATGGCCATACTTCCAAAACTGCTATATAGATTCAATGCAATTCCAATTGAAATCCCAGCAGCTTACTTCACAGACCTTGAGAAAACAATCCAAAAGTCATGATGTTCCTGCCTTGGAGCCAGCAGACCATGGACTGATATCCCCGAAGCCCTGAGCCATAATAATCCTCTCCTCCTTTAAGTTGCAAAAGATAGGTATCTTGTCCCAGAAATGGGAAAGCTGTCCACCACACCAATGCAGAGTCTGCTAGGACAGCTCTAGCTGTGACTAGAGCACACTCTGAGGCCCTCCCTCAGAACTCAGGTCTAGGTTCTTGCACCTTTGCCTATATTTCCTTAAGTACCACTTCCTGTCCCTAAGCCTCCAATACCTAATTTGCAAATCAATGCCAGACATTCCTATTTCACGAGGCTGTGGAGGGATCACTGAGTTGTCTGACTTATCAGAGTGCCCCAGGGTTCCCCATTTCCCTTCCCAGCTCTCGAGCACCCCATTTTGTTCCCTGCACCTCCTTTCCTAGGCAGGCATGCATCCCCCGCTCCACTTCCTTTAACCGATTCACGATTTAAAATAGCAGAATTCCTTAGTTCCTCTTGCCAGATTTCATTTGCTAAACAATCATTTTGCTAACTGGGATTCAGACAATGTAGGAAGAAGCACTTGAAAACAGTTTTAATTGGTGTTGAAAATAAGAAAGGGGGAGAAAAATGTCAGAGCATTATTAAATTTTGCTGCCATAATGACCATTGTAGAATTGGCTGGTTATTTCCCTATTAGGACATAATGACATTCATTGTTGGTGGCTCTGTGTTTGATTATAAGATAATGACAATAATTCATTGTTTGCCGCTCTTTACCTTGAGACAAGGTAACCACAAGTTTAAAGGAAGATGTACAAGAGGTAAATTATATGTTGCTAAATATGAAACAGCACCTCACTTGTCCTGGTTTATAACAATAAAAACAACAATTTTAGATAGAATATATATTTAGTAGGTTTTCTCCCTCGGAGAGACAGAGACATTGATCATCGCATAATTACTACAAAGGAAAATCCAGCTAAATTGTTAGGTTTAGATAGTGTATGAAGCTGCTTCTTGAATTGTGGGAAGAAAGAGGGGGCTTTGGGGAGCCTGTTTCGCTTGCTGTTTGAACGAAGCCTTCTTTAATCGC
The DNA here is from genome assembly GCF_000247695.1 of Heterocephalus glaber. The sequence goes on along the minus strand of NW_004624734.1, from coordinate 6,043,182 downwards.
GGAGCTGGGGGCCACCTCAAATATCATCCGAGGGTGGGGTGGGGCCCAAGCTCCTTTTGCAAATGCAGCCTTTATCTGCAAACATGGCCATTCACGGATTGGTCGCACACGAAACAGACACAGACCTCCAATGTGGCCCTTTCTGACCACACCTCCGCTGCCTCTCCAGGCACTGGTGCAGCACTGCACAAATCTCCGAGCTGGCTGAGTGGCCTCTGCTCTCCAGCAGACAAATGAATCTTTCAACTTTCACACCGGAGCTGTCCCTCTGGAAGACAGTTCAATAGTTGCTTTAAAGCTGGACACAGCCTTGGCATACAATTTGGCAATCATGCTCCTGTCATGCTCCTGTTTCCCCAAATACTTTTATGTTCACATAAAAACCCACACGTGAATGTTTATAGGAGCTTACCTCTTCTCGCCCAAATCTGGGAACAGCCAAGACATCCTTTAGCAGGTGAAAGGATGAACAAACAGTGGCACATTCATTCATACAATGAAATATTAGGAAGCAATCAAAAGCAATAAGCTTTCCAGCCCTGAAAATCCATGGTAGAGATTTAAAGGCAGATTGCTAAGTGAAAGGAGCTAGCCTGAAGAGGTCATACATAATGAGTGGTTCTAACTACATGAGACCCTGGGAAAAGTAAAATTATAGACAGTAAAAAGATCAGTCCCTGCCAGGGTTTCAAGACTAAGGGAAAAAGGGAGGAATAGGTAGGACTCAGGGATATTTAGGGCAGGGCAACTATTACGTTGAATACTTCATGGAGTATCAATGGCGTTTATATATTTGTCAGAACTGATAGAATGTATAACACAGAGAGTGAACCTCAAGGTAAACTGAGGACTTCAGTTAATTATAATGTGTTGCTATCAGGTCATCCTGATAACAAATAATGTGAGATGCTGGTGTTAGTGGAAATTCTGTGTTGGGGCTGTCTGAGTCACTTTGTTTATAGCTGAGACAAAATATCTGACACATGCAACATAAAGAAAGATTTATTATAGCTCATGTTTTCAGAGGTTTAGTCCATGGTTGGCTGGCTCAAACACAGAAACTGCAGAGTGGAAGAAAAGCTGCTCAGGGCATGGTGGTCAGGAAGCAGAGGGTGACAGGAGAGCTGGGGTCCTTCCAGGTCATGGCCCCAGAGACTGAGCTCTTCCTACCAGGCCCTACCTCCTAACAGGAATGTAGCTGTGTCACCCCAGCATTCACTGTCCTTCTAAAATCCCCACCTATGAGTGCATGAGGACTTCGGAAACATTCTTGATCCAAAGCATAACAAAGGAAAGTTAGAATAAATGAGAATTCTTTGTACTATCTACTCAATTTTTCTGTAAATTAAAAATGCTCTAAAAAATAAAGTCTACTAATTGAGGAAAAAAGTATATTCCTAAGCTTACCCTCCCATGACAACTGAAACCCACCCCATCCCACTGTCTCCCTCCCTCCTTCTCTCTCCACACCTGTGCTTCCCTCCCCCAGAGCGCTCTGCCCTCTGATCTTATCTTCCTTCATGAAGGCTGTGGCTTGCTGCCCCCTGGACTGTCCTGCCTGGGAGGTGTCATCCTCTTCCTGCCGTTCCCTCCCGCCAGCTTTGTTTTGCTCTCGGACACTGTTCTGTACAGGTGTGGGTCTCCAGTTACAAGTCCAGTGCTGTCCCCTGGCACAGTGTGTGGCCCATTAGTTCTCAATATCTGCTGAATGTGTGAGGGTGGAGCTGCTCTGCCCTGTCCTCTTAGGAGGTTCCATGTTGCTTGAAATCTAGAGACAAAGTTTTAAAACCACGAGTTTCCCCCAAACCTTTGATGTCCCAGCATGATGTTGGGCAGGGTATTTGCTCTTTCCAACCCTGGGTACCTTACTGGATGCTCATCTCCCCTGCTGCTCTTCTGCTTGGACCCTGAGGGAAGTCCACTAGCTACTCCAAGGCTTCATATTGCAAATGTTCTTAATGCAAACTTGGAAAAAATTCCTCAGCCTAAACACACACACACACACACACACACAAACACACACACACGTTTGCTGATGAAGTAAGCAGGTTCAAAGCTCTCTGAATCACACCCGTGTTTGCTAGGTGAAAACCTGCCCTCAAAGTGAGCTCCATGCAAAGGAAGGCAGGGTTCTGCTGGCCCACATCAAGGTCCGAGGGTCCTCCAGATTGTCTGCCTCAGCAAGAGAACTCATCAACAATTATTTTGAGTGGCCCAGTGGAGTTTTCTGGGTGCCTGGGTGACACCATATTCCCAGGCTGCCTCTTGCACACGTCCTGGTCCTGCCCTCCTCTCTCCTCTGCTGTGCAGAGCCAGCATCTCTGACCGTGGTCTTGAGTGGGCACCTGGATCTGAACCCCGGCTCCCTCCACACCTGCTGGACAAGGTACTTGACCTCCATGCCTCAGTTTCCTCATCTGGGACGGGGAGGATAATAGCAGTGCAGATTAAATGACTTAGTGTGTGTTGCATGGTGAGAACGGTGCCTGGCAAACTGTAGGCAGCATCAAACACCGGCAGTGAGCATCTGTAACAGCAGGGGTCATTTGAGGCTGCCTTCCTGTTAAACACTGCCAACTCACCTGTTCAGCAGACACCCCCTGTCCAATTCTGTCCTGGCTACAATCCAGGGCCTCTCTCTTGTGCTACAGTGATACCGAGGCTGGGAGCTGTGCTGTGGCCGGGTCAGGGTGACCAGCAAGTCAGTGTCACTCTGGGACGAAAAGCCACTGACCTGTGTAAGAGGTGCTGGCATCTGCCCTACCTAGACCCTGCAGCAAAACCTCACTGACACAGCCCATCTGTGGTCACAGTGGAGCACCTGGCCTATTCTGGGTTACTGACATCCTATAGACCTCAGGTGCAAAGGCCATGAAAGCCGTTTCTCAGAGCCCAGGGTCCCAGCTGCTGTGCCCAGAGTGTGTCAAGTCCCATGTCGGTGCACAGGCCAAGCAGCCGGAGGCTGGCCCCACCAAGGACTGAGTCCAGCAGGCTTGCTCCTAGAAGCCTACAACTCTTGAGACTCTCTGTGTTCCTACAAGACTCCCTCAGGGCCTCGCTGACCTCCCTTCAACAGCAGATAGACCAAGGCATCCCCTGATCCCCCTTTCAGAGCATCTCCCAGCCTCTCTGGCTCTCCCTGGCCCACTCTAATCTCTCCTAATAAAGCTGAGTATCAGCTGCTCAAAAGACTTGGGACTGGCACACGCACGCACACACACACACACACACACACAACACACAACAGTGCCTGTCCTAGTGTGGATAGAGGTATACAACCATCCAGAATCCAGGCGCTTTCAAATATATGAACTACACCCCCTGCAAATCTTCACTGAAGGATACATGTATCCATCCAACACACCCAACAAAAGGAAAGGTAAGGTTTGGTCATTCACTCAACTCACGTTTTCTAGCTGTCTGTCCTCTGCTTGGTCTAGTGTCAGGACCAAGACACACGGTTACTGCCACATGGTTACTTCGGAACCTCTAGGGCAGGGGGGAAATAATTGGGGAGAGAGAATTAGTTCAGACAGCTTTGTGGAAGCACAGTCAGGCATGGAACAGAGAGACCCTGGCGTTGCATCTTGAAGCAGAAGCCTTTAGTCCAGCTTGCGGCCCCTGCAAGTTGCCACAGCAGCCAATAGCACAGGCTTGGAGTGGGCTGCCGGCTTCTGGGGCTCCTTAGTACCACGCACGAGCGGGGCACATTTGCACACCTGTCTGCATCCAGTGCTTTTAGATTACTGCCTGGGGAAGGAAGGTGCAACGCGTGGCGGGCTACGGGGGGATGGAACGGAGTGTTTCTAAGGACAAAGCAGCTCGGGACGCAGTCGCCAGAGCACCGGAAGTGTCAGACACTGGAGGTTTACAGGTGACCCAGGGCACTGGGAATGGCTGCGCTTCCTCCCGAGACAGTGACTCTGCAGTTTCCGGATCCTTGCGTGCTTCCTCAGAGTTCAGCAAGCATCATGTCTGACTTTCGTACCAAAGCACAGGAGGCGCCGAGATGCTCTAAGTGTGCTTGGGGAAGGGATAAACATAGACACACAGCCTCCCAGAGGAACCATGAAACCATCTGGTTCTGCCTCCCACCCGGAGCAGGAAACCCCTTGCAGCCTCCCAGAAAGGCGGCCTGTGCTTCTGCGAACACATTTCCAGAAACAGGTCCCGGCTCCCTCCCCAGGCATTGTGCTAGATCGGGCACCCAACTGTCATAAAGTTTGCCCTACGTCTTCTCTCTGCAACTCCTACCGCTGCTTCTGATTTTCCACGTGGAATCCCAGAGAGAGAGAGGAGTCAGCTCTCTCACCCCGCGACTCCAGAAGTTTGAAACATGTTGGCTGCTTTTAAAATCTTTCTTTAACACAACTCTACCCTTTCTTCTAAGTGTGCCTTGGAGACCTGGCCTTCAAATCTGGCCGCCTTGGCTGTCTGCCCTTGCTGTGGACACACCAGGAATCATCTTTTCTCCTCTGCATTTTGGAGAAAACTTGAGACCAAGGTTTAGCTCCAGGTCAGAGCATTACAGTGCATCTCCTCACCTCTCTCCTGGCGTTTCCTGCAAAGTGGAGAGAATTTCCTTAGCTTGTCAGTACTGCCCTCTCTTTGTCTCTCCCCCAAGGGGGATCCTCTGAGTGTCTTCACTGCGTTGTCACAGCTGCCTCAATGTCCTGAATCAATTGAAAACAGTAACCTTCGTGATCGTTTTGACTTGGGGAAGAAGCTGGAGTTCTCACAGTGCCCTGTCCAGTGCATAAGTTAGATGAGGACCCTCCATAATGTTTCTACCAACTGGCTTCCCATTGGAGGTCAATCAGCGACATTCACCATATTTTTGATCACACTTCATAAAGACACTCACGAATGAGGACTCCTGCAACTGCTTCAGAAAGTGGCAAGGACAATGGGATATGTGTGTTTGAAGCAAGAGGGAGTGTTTTTAGGGGATTTAATGGCAACATGTCCTTTATGGTAGTAAATATGTTAGAAATTTGAGCATTCATCATTTATTTTGATCACCCTCGGTACACCACCTGGCTGCTGGAGGTTTGGAAGGACCTCTTGGGATGCAGGGCTCAGGGCCCCTTTTTCCACCGTAAGCATGGAGAGCTGCTTGCTCCTAGTTGTTATCAGTTTTATAGCATCTGTTCTTCCCTCCAAGGGAGAGAGACAGCGGGAGACAGTGTTGGGAAGCCCCTTCCTCCCAGACTGCTTGGTTAGAAATCAAGATGTCCCTGTGGTCATCATCTGCAGACTCTGACTGGTTCTGGACAGGGTTCCAAATGGCATGGGAGGACTGGGTCTCTCTCCCACAGGTGGCCCTGGGCTCCTACGCCTTCTTGCAAGTGCTCTCTGGGAACCTTGGTATTTCTGCCATTCAAGCTTCTGGCAATGCACACATTCTCAGACTAAATATAGTTGCAGATATACACATCCTAGAAGATAGACAGTAGCTTTAGATTGCATAAGGCATTTTGCAAGAGCCACACAACGGTCTCGGTTTTAACAGTTTCCTTTGCAGACTTATCCGCAGTGGTTCGGTGAAGGTCTAATCTAGACAAGCCTTGATGAATTGGCCTGAACAGAATCGTCCCATAATCCAATTCACCATGCTTAGATCTCTACCACTTTAGGCTTATCGCATGGAGACCCATGACCTTTAAAATAATCACATTGTCCTCTCCATGCATCTTTAAGTTTTTGTTTAATAGAGGGGGACATCCCAGCCCCAGGATTGTGTGGCTCCTTCCTTAAAGAAAACTGAAACCTTCCCCAAATGGCACTAGCCATGTTTTTCTCTAGGCAACACTTGGTCAGAAAAAAAAAGCAAAATTTGTAAAAATTTGGCAGAAAATTTGCCTGCGTACCCAAGTGAATTTTTCAGCTTTTATTTTTTTCTCATCTTGGAAATATAGAGCCTGAGTTGAAGTTGATCTTACTGCACTATGTCAAAAGTCCTTTTTATCAACACTCATTTTGAAATTATAATTTCAGCTATTCTGAAAGCCCTGAACAAAATATTGTTTTTTGCTTCCATCTTGAACATGTGTAGGTGTTGAATATCTTTGTAACCTAGAAAATAATTTTTTCTTTGATCACTTCTCATGTAGAAAATATAAATGTCTGAGCTCCCCTAACATTTAAACAAATGTTTTTACTTCTACAAAGAGACAAATGTATATTAAAAGACCTGTTCTTCTAGTGGAGGAAAACAAAGCACAAAACAACTTGGACTTGTTTATATGATATACAGCAGAGACAAATATTCTGATCCAGGAAGTACTCGTTTTGGTTCCTAGGCCAGGGTGCCCCATCTGTTTCTGATCCCCCTTTGTCTTGGATATACAGATGCTTCTTTCCACTGCCTCACCTGTCCCTCCCAGTCTGTTCAGAGGCCTGGCCTCTGCTTCTCTGAAAACGTCTCACCAATTCACGATCTACTTGGAACCTCCCTGAATCCCCAGTTCCTAACTATGCCCTCTGCCTTGTCTTTCTCAGCTGAAATGCAAGTGAATCGTCTAGAAAGCCAGTGATGTAATTACTGCTTCTTAACAATAATTTTAACTTATTGCTCACAGGAAGCTTTCAGTTCTCTGCCAGTGTGCGTTCAGAGCTTCCCCACATTATTTGTGACCTGGTCCCCATCCATTTCTCCATTGTCATCTGTTATCTTCTGTGACATAGCCCAAGGTTCAGCCACTCCCAGTCATCTTTTTCCCTTCCTCTATTTTCTTATTTTCTACTTGTTTACCTGTTGAATTCTTTCTTGCTCATAGACTCAGTAGCTGTCACATTCATGAGACATTCTTCCCTAATGTCCAGAAAATGACCAGATGTCTCTCTTCTTGACTACACCCTGGGTAGTCAACTTCCAGTTGGTATTTTCCAGAAGGGGAATTTTAGTCAGAGTGAGAACAAGATGGCTTCCCAAAGGCCAATGTCAGTTTGAGATGCAAAACTGGATTTTTTGACTCTAAGTCTAGGGTTGCTTCTTTTACAATCTCACTTCCCATATTGTTTCCAAAAGGGGAGGGAGTAATTTGACTATCCTATGAAATAGGAGTAAGGAATAAATAAAATGAGGGATGGAAAATGCCCCACTTAAGGTTTAGCAGCAGTAAATTACCATAAATGGGAGATACGTTACTTAACATGCTTCCATCAAAGTCCAGGAAACTTGAAACCTAAATTTTTTGATTCAAGCTGGCTGCCATTGAGCAAATGTCAGTTCTGAGGTTCACTTTGCTCATCTCTGCTTTTCCAGTATTAATACGTCCCTCTAGTTTTGGTATTTGTTGGGATCTAGTAGGTGCTCTTTAAAAGTTCCTCTCTTTGTTGGCACTTCGTGATGACAGGGAGTAGTGTAAGATCAAACAATGGAAGCCTATGAAAAAATGTTTTTTCACTCTTTACTATAAAAATCTACAAGACAGAAAAAGTGTGTTTTTATTATGTTTTAATGTTCCCTGCTAAGATAGACAAGGCAGGCTACTTTCATGACAGTGTTTTACAGCAGGGAGTTCTTTTTTAAAAAATGCACCACATTGTGTAAAGAAGTGACTGATCCGCACTCACTGAACAGAACTGTCCAGGGGGCTACTCTGCCACCACTGTGACCCTGGGATTGGGATTTGGAAATGTATGAGCCGCAGGACCTGCTTTCAAATGCCAGCGGTGGTGAGAGAGACACCAGGAGAGTGGGTCACATTGGGTGTGGTCAGTGCTAACGAACACCAGTTAATATTGACCAAACACTTAGGTAATGAATTCTTATCCATAAATATTAATATTAAAAAGGAGCAAGCACCGCAGTATGAGTGGGAAGGGATGGCTGTTGAGGAATACATGGGAATTCTTCCTGATAAGCCAGAAGATCTCGCCAGGCCGAAGGGGCCACCCTGGAAAAGCAAAAGAGGTGTAAGTTCAAGGGATGACAAGTCCTCCAGGACAAAGGTTAGAGTGAGAGCTGAGGATTCTCCCAGGCAGGTGGCCAGGGGCAGGTTTGGTGTGTCAGAGCTGAGAGGGGAAGTTTGTAGCCAGTCTGAGGAGGGTTAATTTTTTGAGATGTGTTCATTTTCAAAGAGCGAGTCCTTTGCCCCTTTTTCTGCTCAGTCTCCTGCTCCCTGGATGCCTCCCACCTGCCTATGCCTGCGAGGTGTCCCAGTGGCCCCAGTGTCACCAGCCCCAGCACCCACTCTTTTTGCCCGGGGAGCCTGAGCCCGGCCCTGAGAGGTGGCAGAGCAGGAGGACCTGTGTCCCTGGCTCTCCAAACCTGTTTAAGACAACGTGAGAAGCCACTCACGTTCTCCCAAAGAGGTGAAATTTCGCTTTCAGCTTTATTTACCTGAGAATGAATTTCAGTTTGAAGAGGCCTTTATGTCGTCGGAGGCAAAGCACCAAAGATATAAGCAATTTTCAACAAGAGTGCTACACATTTGTCTTTATAACAATTTGTGGGTAACAGCTTTTATGCAAATGACACTAAAGTGGCACCTTTTTTTCTAAATTGGACATTTTTATGGTTATAATTTTCTTCTGTAATAACAGCAAAAAAAAAAAGCGGCTGTCCCCGTGGAGTTGAGCATTTCATCTTCAAGCATCGTCTTGTGAAGTTGGAATGACAAGTTTCTTTCGTGTGCACCAAGAATGACAAAAAGTGCTCTTTGTCTCTTGCCTTCGCTTTCAGGGGCGGTTGAACTTCAGGTGTCTCTGTCCCCCTTCAGCAATCCTTAGCCCACAGAATGTTCTCACAAAATCACCACCCAGCTTTGGGGCACCAAAAATATTGCTTACTATTTCTCCTCTCAAGTCGAGAAGTATAAATTGCCTTGTTGGATTTCAGCTTCAACACGTTGTTGGGAATTCTACATTCATATCCACTTTCCCCCAAGTCAGACAGGTGACTTTTATAAACAATGGGGTTTAATTGACTGCAATACAATGGAATTTATATACAGTACTCCAAGCAGCCATCCCGAGATACTCATAGAATAATCCACATTGTTGTTGCTTAATCGACTGAAAATTTTTGCTGAGACAACAGAAGATGGCATGCATTTTAAACAATGACTTAAATTTATCCAAGGACTCAGCTTAAATATATATATATGTATAAAATTTGTGGCAGCAGAGGCCTTTGGGATGGGTAGAACTAGAAGGTCATAGCAAGCAATGGGTAGGAGGCATAGCGAGAGAAGTGCTGGGAAGAATGGGGAAAGACAAAGGGCTATTCCCACATGACTTTAGGAGAATGGTTCCTTTTCTCTATGCCCTTGATTCCTCAAGTGTAAAAGATGTTTTTTACTGATTTTTAAAAATTCAGTGCTTAGGAATGGTTCTTTAAATATATTCACAGAAATTTGCTTTAGTATGTAGTAGCTCTGGATTTGGAGAATTTGGAGAAAGCTAAAGGCAAAATTGAAGGATAAGAAGGAATCTGTTTCTAGTGTGTGGTGACAACCTGGCATACAGCAGGAAGGGGAGAAATTTGCTTCTAGGTCTGTTATGGTTTGTATCTAGATGTCCCCTGAAAGCTTCATGTGGTCATAGGTGGGGAGTTTTGAAGGTGGCTGGATTAGGGTGTATGACTGTGGGTTAAGGGTGTGATACTGGAATAAGGAGTGTAGATAATGGAAGCCCCAGCCCTGGTATGAGTGGCTTGTAGCCTGGATGTAATATAAAGGGACAGAAAGAAGGCAGCCTTGCTGGCACTGCTCGTGGCTTCTTCTGCTTCTGCTACTTGCTGCTTGCTGCTGCTGTCTTCTGCCTGCCATGCCATAGACTCTTTCACTTCTGCAATGCCCCTTGCCTGTGAACCAGCTGACTATGGACTGAAACCTCTACAAACTGTGAGCCAAAATAAACCTTTCCTTTAACTTTGGGTGTCAGGTATTTTGTCTTAGCAATGAGAAAAATAACTAGGGTAAGGACATTGTTATATTTTGGATATGAAGGTTCCTCCAAATGCTAATGTGTCAAAGATCCCCAGTACAATATTGTTCAGAAATGGGGCTTTGAGAAGTGGTTGGATCATGGGGGCTCTAATTTTATCAATGGGTTAATTTTTTCATGAGTACAATGATGAGGTCATCACTGAATGGTAGGAGGTGTCTAGTTGGAGAAAGTAGGTCATGGGGGTGTGGCTTTGAAGAGTACTTCTTGTCCTTGGCCTTTCTCTCTCTCCCTTCCTCTTCCTCTCTTCTCTGTACACCATGAGGCAAGCTACTTTCTCCATCACAGGGTTCACCATGATGTCCTGTCTCACCATGGGCCCAGAAACAACAGAGCCAGGTGACCATGGACTGAAGCCTATGAATCCATGAGCCAGAATAAATCTTTTTTCTTTTGAGTTGTTTTTCTCAGGCATTTTGTCTGAGTGACAGAAAGCTACACAGACATCTAGTCTTAAAGAATTTTAGAATTTTCTAGGAGTTTGCCGTTCAAGGAACAATCTGTACTTTCTAAACTTTCATGTACTTGTAGTATATTTGAGCTGCAATTACAAAACACTGTAGAGTGTGTAGTTTATAAACAATGGAAATTTATTATTTACAGTCCTGGAGGCTGAAGTCCAAGATTGAGGTGTTGATAGATTTGGTGTCTAGTGAGGGCTGGTCCCTCCTCAGAGATGGCTCCTTCTGTGTCCTCACTTAGAAGAAGAGGCACAAAGCTCCCTCAGTCCTCCAAGGCACAAACCCCAACCATAAGGGCAGATGTCCTGACCTAACCACTCCCTCTAGGTCAACCTCTTAATACTGACACATGGCAGATTAATTAATTTCAACACATGAATGGGGGAATAAACATTCAGACTGTTGCAATCCACTGAGACAGGGGCCAGTGTTACCTATCTCCCGAGGTTCTCCTGAGGACTAAAAGAGGTCCTTAGAACAAAACATGTGAACATTATGCTTGGAGATACTGAGGTTCTGGAGGCTCCTTGTCTTTTTGCCACTACCTGAGATTCTAAGGTCATTCAGAAGCTCTCGCTGTGTTGTCAAAGGGCAGCTGACCACAGTCTACTTTCCATTGAGTCAGGCTTTAGGAAGTACTGGGCTTCCCTGGGGAAGAGAATGGACACACTGAAGCCAACTTTCTTTCTCTCCTCTCTCCTGCAGAGTATGTCCTTGCTGCTAGGAAATTGGCTGCCTTTTACTTCCTCAACTCTTTGTGAAACATGTCAACGAATTGTGTATGATGACTGTATACCATTTATAACATGAAAAGGCTATTTTTATTGTGAAGAAAGAAACATCATAGCAAAAGTAGTTTGAAAGGGAAGTTGACCATTTTTGACACAGATTTTGAATTAGAAAGTTTTTTGTGTAGTAAATTGAAAGTGGAAGTTAATATAATGCTTATATTTATACGTGCATGTGTGTGTGTGTCTAGAAGCTAATTTGTCTATTCATGGGCACATCACATGCGTGCATGAGCGGTGTGCTGACTTGCAGTCCTTTTCCTTTGAGGACTTTTTTGTAGCCCAGCTTCTGCAGTGGTATTTCAGTCCTCTGTCTCCTCTTTCCTGGCCATGTCACCTGTCCCCAGGGGAGATATCTTGGTGTTTTGACCCTGGTTCCCCTTCCCAGCTGCCCTGGCTCCCTGTTCTCCACAGGACACAAGTGGGACACAGGTGGGTCACATGCCCAATCCTTGGCCACCTGGCTCTCCATTTCAGTCTGAAAGTCCTTAAGAGGCTCCTTCCAGCAATAGAGGGAGAAACATGGCCCTGTGTCCCTCTCCCTACAATGCCACTTGCTGATAAGACAAATTATTTATCCTTTTAGGACCTTAGCCTCCTTGTTAAAGAAATGGAGAGAAAGTAAAGGCCTTATCAGAGACTGCTGGGGACATGAAAGCTCAGACTGACCTGGTATTTTCATAAATATCACTTCCTTTTCCTCTGATTTGATGCCTGGAGAGAAAGATGGTGACATAGGAACTACTCATCAACTCATTAGTAGGAATTAATGACTTTCCATGGGGAAGTCATCTCAGAGACACAGTTACCACCTTTCACCCACTGGACAGATGGAAAGTTTGAGTGTCAAAGCAGGAGGAACCTAGGTATTGGTTACACCGTCTGCAGTCCAGCCGGCAGATGTCCCCAAGGGAAATCATCCTGAGGTTTTGTCCCACAGCTGGCACTGGGTGGGCAGCACTGTGTGGCCTTGCCCTCCTGCAAACAGAGATGCCTAGGGCCAGCATGTGTGCATCCACCAGCATCTCTCCATGTCCTCGCAGACGTGGAAGCTCATGGCCATTCCAGGATTGCTATACAAGACAAAGCAATTTGCATGGATCCTCGGTGAGCTTTCCTTTGCAGTGGTAGAAACTCATTAAAATCTCATGAAATCCTTGGACAGAACATGTAAAGCAATGCATGCTGCCGCCCTAAAAGTTAATATGTGTGTGTTCCAGGGGAGGGGCAGGAGGCAGCTCATCATTGGGTCCAGCTGCCATTGAACGGGAACACTCCTTAGCATATTTTAATTACTGTCTGGCTGCCCCTGTAAATAAATGAGCCAGTGCTGGGGCTTGGATCAGGCTGGGGACTGAAGCAGAGGCGTGGAGTCCCAGTGGTCCCTCTTCTTGCAGCAGGCCTGAACTTGGGCATGATTGTTGCCGTGAGAAGAAAGGCTGCTGGCATACCTGGGATTAATGAGTACCTAGGGAACGTGGGATGGCTCTAGGCTGGAGCTGGGGTCATTAAATTCTGCTGGTCATTAATCCCCTGGAAATGCCCAGGGCTGGGGTCATTATTCTTGGGAGATAAAAAATTCAGGACCAAACAGCACAAGAGAATGAATACTGTGCATTTCTCAGATTGGCGGTGTGTTTTCCAATTCGTTGTCAGCGTCTGATTCCAGGAAACAAATCTTTTCATCTACCCATTGTGCATGCATTCATCACCTCTATTTGAAGCATTAACCTGACTGGCATTTTTGGTGCATACCTACTGTGTGCCTTGCTTCCTTTGACCGTTAGGAGACAAAGGTCACGCTCTTGAGTTTAATGATAGGAACACTGAAAGTCAGACAGCGTAAGGCACTTGGCCAAAGTCACACAGCAGATAGGCCAGTATCTGCTTCTCCAGTCTTTATGCTTGGGGTTTTTCCATCAGTGGGTGCTGCCTGTCCAGCTCTGCATGTTACTTAGCAGAATATCCGACCTCAAAGGTCTGCGGGCATTTAGGGCACTTTGCTAGTTGCCCTCTTCGGAGTTTTTCAGCCATCCCTTTGAGTCATTTTGAAATTGCCACAATGCTTGGTGCTGTTCGCAGCCACAGGTCTTTGGGGCCCACACCACCTTCTTGCGGAGAGGATTGGACTTTTTAAAATTGCCCTAAATTGTTCCGAGTTCACTCATGAGTCAGGCTGTGTGATTATACTGCAAAAACTATTGTGCACCGGTAGCAAGTGGAACTCCACAGACAGATCCACTCTCTGGACCTCAGATTCTTTGTAAAATGGAGCTAAGAGTTTCGCCACCCGATAGGGTCACTGAAGGATGGAGGAGCTGGGATCTGGACAGCAGTAACAGCAGCATCCAGTGCTGGGTAGATGGCATAGATGCTTTTGAAAAGAACAAAGTAAGATGCAGTCAAATGCACAAAGAAGAATAAAATAAAGCCCTATACAATAAAATAGTAAAATAAATAATTAGGTGAGAGAAGACACTATTATAAGGCATGTAGATTATTTTATTTCTTCTAGTGTGTTTAATGGGAAGGCAAATTTTAAGTATTTGTTGATTTTTAATACAACTTTGAGATGAGTCTCAACTTCAACAGTTTTATCTGTACCCATTCACTAAATTTTCCTCCTGCCTGGCAGATACCAGCAGAGCCAGTCACATCTGTCATTTGTCTTTCAGGTAGTCTGCACCAGCCTTGCGAGTTCTTTTGCATGCAGGGGAGAAAAGCAATAGCAAGGATCAGAAACACTTTGAATCCCAACGATGTGCTTGGAACTTAATCTGAAACAACTCTGTGGTGAGAGCGTTTTCCATCCCTGTTCTTCAAGGCTTCTAGGTCTTTGAGGGTTAATGAAACCTGGCCCTAGTCACTCAGCTGGAAGCATAGACAGGGATTCGAACTCACTCAGGTTACCTTGAAAGCTTTGGCTTGCCCAGCACCAACAGGCAAAAGTTATACAACTGTGTGGTGTAGCCATTGTGTCCCCACTATTATTCCTAACAATGTGCTGATTGTATTAATGTGCTGGGAAACATTTTACAATAATAGCAGCAAGCAAAAGAAAGAAGAATTTAAAATGGAGGTACAGTTCCTTCTGTACATAGAAGCGTCTTCTTCAGGCCGGATTCACTGCACAATCGTCATAATAATTCCTCAGTCATAGTCACTGCAAAGACTGAGGTTTAATGCAGCTGTTTCTGCCCAGCATTAATCCAAGGTAGGTAATTTGAAGGACATCACTCATTTTGATACCTTAGATCTCGTGTGTTTGTTAAAAGAGAAGACATGAGCTACACAGTTTCATGGCCAATACTGAATACTGCTTGGCTTTGAATAATTACCAATTACCATGTTGTGGATAATACTTTAAAATCACGTCAGGAGAAGGAAGAGTCTTTCTGGAGCAATGATCAGCTTGCCCACGGCTTGTGTCTGTCACGGAGTCCCAGGCCTGCAGCCAAGGGAGGTGCTGATGTTGGTTAACAGTAGATGCATTCACATTTTGGGGGAAATCCTTTGTATTCATTATGGGAATTCAATTTCTCTAGTTCCAGAAATCTTGCCTTGAAATTTGCTGGCCTGGGGCCCTTGAGACACCTGCATCTTTGTCTCAGATGCAGTGTGACATCATTCATTCATTCATTCAATATATGTTTATTAAACAACTTTGTTTTCCAGGGACGGTCTTCAGACACTGGGTTGCAAATTATACTTGTAAAGTGCTCATGACCTTTTGAGTTAACATTAAAATGCAGATTCTGACTTGGTCTTGTGGAAACTGAGATGAGCAAGATTCCTACTACACTCAGGTGAGACCAGTCGGGGAACTGCTCCCAAGCACAGCTAGCAAACATAAAAATGAACACAGCATTCCCACTCAGGAGCCAGGGAATTAGCAAGTAAGCACAGGATGAATGAGAGGATTTACAAGGGACAAATGTTATAAAAACATAAAAAGAACCTGCATTTGGAGATGTTGGTTCCATAGGGTGTCCCTCTCTGTAAGAGAGGACAATTGAGCTGAAACCTGGTGAAAGACAAGAATCCCAACATTGGAATATTAGGAAGAAGAGCATTCCAGGTAGAGGGAACAGTAAGTGCAAAGGTCCTGAGGTAGAAACAAAAGGATGGTGCTTAAGAAAGAAAGAGACCAGTATGGAAAGAAAAAGTGAGGAAGAGAGAAACAGAAAATGAGATCAGGGACATAGGAGGGGGCCAGGATGTGTCAGGCCTGTGGACCACAGGAAGGAGCTTGGGTTTAGGACCATCTCTACTGGGAAGCCATGGGACAGTCTAAGCAAGTTCATGCCACACTTGCAATGGTGTTTTTCAGGGAGATTTACAGCCTTGGTATACAGAAGGGCCGAAAGGGAAAGTGTATGCTGAGGGAGAAGTCTGGGCTTGGGTCTAGGGAAGGGAGATTGGTGGCATGTCTTGGAGGCAGCAGCAGAGTGGGGAGCTGCACATGGCCTGTGGGTCGATTCTGCAGGCCGGACCAACAGGCCAGTCATTCCTCTGAGCTGATCACCTCAGTAGGCACCCATGTTGGACTCTGCTCCACCTGCTGTCTGCTGATAGCCACTGAGCCCCAGGAAGACCTGTGTAGTGTGGAGGGAGGGACACAGTCTGTGCCCACTATTATAATCCTGGGGCCAAGCACTCTCTAGCCCCAGGTAAAGAGGGGCTGTGTTCTCAGCCTGCACCCAGCTCCCGTATTGGCCTTGGCCATGTGAACCCCTTCTCCTCAGAGCCCACGTCTGCAGAATAAAGGAGCAAACTAAGGATGTCTCAGATAGTTCAGATCAAAGCGTCTGTATTGATGATGTTCCATCCTTTATTTTGTCTCTGTTTCTTACACATTTTGCGAATCTCAGGGTAAATCATGTGACAACTTAGTAGACGGGTCATGAATGGAACCTGAAGAAATAAGTCAACTAGAAGAAAAAATAAGCCGAAGAAATCAGCCTGCTCTATGCTTGTTTAAGAGGGGCTTTGAGTGCAATGGGAATCCCAGGGACTCCCGGACTTCAAATTCCACCAGCGGCACAGTGTGTCAACCTCTGTGTGCTTCTGTTTCCCTATGCATGAAAACCACACAGCCCTGCTGCCTGCATGAAATGAGTTAATGTCAGTTAAAGAATGGACTCACAGGCATGCCTGACTCAGAATGAGCCCTGGATGCATCCAGATGCTACCCTTGCTGACAGTGTTGCCATGGCTGTTTTTAAGACTAGTGTCTGGGAATGCACTTACAGCAGGTTTACCAGACCGTGGGCAAGATTCATCTTTTCTCTGCACCACATTCTCTTCACCACATTTGAGGTAGGCACAGGGAGAAAGAAAGTGGGCTTCGGGATGTCACAGACGCACATTGAACCTCCCCATCGTCACTCACTAGCTCTATGATTTGGAAAAAAGACTTGTTGAGTCTCCATCTGTTTCTCTGACCATTGGGAAGGAGGACATGGATCTTAAAGATCGTGGTAGGGATGAGACATAATATCTGTTCTCTGACCAGCATAGTGCAAAGACCAAAGTAGATCATTTCTTCACAGCGTATTCCTGCACCCAACAATACTTCTCAATAGCTCACTCTATGCCAGGCACTGTACTAGGTCCTAACTTATCCTATCAAGGAAGGATCTTTTGAGAAATTCATGTTTGCAACTGCTGTTATTAATTGAATTCTCAATCATAAAAACATCTCTCACTTGACTGCAGGGTATCTTATGTCTGGGTGTATTTTGTGAGCAGTTAAATGGAGGACCATAGAGTGATCACAGATCTCTTTTGATCTGTGGGGTTGTAGAAGCTTCTTCTATTGCAGCAGGCAGAATAAGCCCCTGCCTACACCCCAACACAGTTGTCTATGTCTTAATCCTTACAACCTGGGAATGTGCTGCCTTGCATAACAAAAGGACATTACAGATGTAATTATGCTAAGGATCTTAAATGGGATTATTGTGGATTATCTGTGCGGGCTAATCATGCGATCCTTAAAAGTAGAGAGCTTTTCCCAGCTGAGGTCAGCAGAAGAATGTTCATAGACATGCCGTGTTTCTGGCTCTGAGCCTGGAAGAGGAAGTCACAAGCCAAAGGAGTCTCTAGAAGGTAAGGAAATGGCTTCTCCTCCATGTTCCAGAAAGGAACACAGTCCTGCCGCTGTCTTGATTTTAGCTCAGTGAGACCCATGTTGGTCCTCCGACCTCCCACAGCACTCACATGTCTGTGCAAGCAGATTGTGAGGTCTGTCCTGTGTTGCACACCCACACCATGCAATCCATTTCCTTTGAAGTATCTGCTATTACATCACTCCACTGATGAACACAGGTTGGAGTGAGGGAGGTTAAATCTTTTGTCCCAGGCTAGTGAGAGTTACCTGGGACCAGTGCTTCTACCTGTGGCTCTGAGTCTCCAAAGCCCACCTTGTTTCCATCCCACTGGATAGCTTTGCTGGGAGCCTCATTTTCCCACAAAGTCCCACAGAGGGAACCTTACAGCAATGACCACCAAATGTGCATCACAAACCCTAGGTCACCGCCATCTGCTATGAGGCACGTGCATGAAACTCTGCCTTCAAGTTTTGTTAGGTTGAGCCTGTCACGTCACACAAAGTTGTGTGACCTAGCTTGTAGTAGTGTTTGCCGTGAAGGCATCATTTACTGGTGAGAGTGTTTTATGGCACTGTTATAGATCTCTTCACTCAAGCAGCTGTCTAACATGTTGAATAGTCTTTCATCTTGTCAAACACTTCCATGCGCCTTTCTACAGCTTTCTCAGCCAACATGTACACACCTAATCAATCTCATGCCACTGTCTCCAGACTTTCAAACCCCAAAGCACGGCCCCAACCACTCTTTTAAAGAGACAACCCTCTCTTTTCATCACACTCACAGAATGGCTCCTTATTAGGGGATGCTTTCCAAGGGGTGTGAAGGAAGACTGGGCTGAGATTTTTTGGCTTGACTGCATGTCTGCTAGATCAGAGTGGAGCCGCTTTTCGACAACAGAGAGACACACGGGCTGGTGTCCTTCCGGTTGCACTGACCTACACAGATGTTGGCCTCCACCTATATGCATGGGAAGAAAGCAGGTTGTATCAACGCCTCTATTGTTCTAAACGTGAAGTCCAAGGTCAGTGGAATTGGCAAAACTACCTTCCATCTCCCAGCCCCAGAACTCTCTCGAGTTCTCAGTCTCATCTAGGGCTTTCTAGCTGTCCTGCTCCACAGGCTCCTCAGCACTGGCTGCGTTATTCCCCACCTCCATCCCTTGCTCAGCATCTTCCATGGCCTCTGATTCCCGTCTCCCCAGTGTGTCTGACATCAAGCTGGACTTAGACCCAGAGCTTCTCCTGTGTCTCCCAGAGTGCGCTGTTCTGTCCTTGATACCCGGGTGGGGGGTCTTGGTCTGTTCTTCTGTGGGCCACGCTTGTAAGATGGCTGTAACTATCTTACTTGTCTCTGGGAGGCAGATTGCAGAAACAGCCCTGTTCTTTGCCACCACAGGTGCCCACACCCTTTGCAATGCCACTTTGCAACAACCTTGCTCCTCAATTTAGACTCAGACTTATTACCTTTGGCCAACAGCACGTTAGTAAGTGTGATATAAGCAGAGGTCGGAAGCCG
The DNA here is from genome assembly GCF_000247695.1 of Heterocephalus glaber. The sequence continues at coordinate 6,024,354 of NW_004624734.1, read as the reverse complement.
TGTTGTGGCTGGGTTTTCTCTGTCTGTCTCTCTGTCTCTCTCTCTCTCCCTCTCTTCCATCTCTGCTGTTGCCCTGAGCGCATATCCATGCTAACCACTGGGCAATGAGGGCATAACTCAGTCATCCAGCTTTTCCAGCCAACAACTCATCAACCCTCAGTCATGTGAGTGAGGCCAGGCAAGATCAGCAGAGCCAGCAAGCCGACCTCCCACGTCACTGGACTAACAAGTGCTCCTTGTTGTATGGAGCTGAGAGCTTGTTGATTAAGCAGCGTCACCGTGACTGCAGGTGACCACATGCACTCCTAGACCCCCATGCTCTCCTTACAGGTAGACCCTGACTCTAAGTCACATTTGCATCTCCAGGGCCCCGTGCTTAGTCAGAACTCAATAAATACTTACTGAATTGAATGAAAAATGATTTTCAAATTTGCCCACACGGTAACAGCCCTGAGTTACTCATATTTAAGCTGGGGCTTTTGTTATGCAGTGGGGAACATAACATCATTTTTCTCTCTTGACTCCAAGTTATAGAATTCCCATTAATAGATTGATCCTTCATTTGTGCTGAGACAGAGGAGAAACCCATATTGGAATAGTCTTGTCAGTCCTGGAGCAGAGCATAAGTCTCCCATAAACCATGCCTGTGTAGGAAATATTAATGGAAACCTTTTATTTTCTATTGTAAATACATTACATATGCTACTTAGGGGAATTGTGTGCAGTGACCCACGTGGAGGTTGGAGATCGCTCACGAGTTAATAGCTGTCCCTGAGCCAGTTAATCAGGGTGCATTGTGAGGAGGCCAATAGATAAAATGATTACTATTTAAAAACATCAAAACAAAGCTTCCCCAAAGCTCTATTGCTAGTCCTGCGATTTAGCGATACACTGTGGCTTTCTGAATTGCACTTTTGTTTCTCAGTATGGTATTTCCCCTTTAAATTTCAGACTTACTGTAAACAGATCCACACAAAGAAGGCAGCAAGCACACAGGTAGATGTGTTCTTTATTTTAGCTTTTCTTCCCTAAAAAAAGGACCTGTATCTGTAGACACACACACACCCACCACCACCTGCACACACATAGAGGCACACGTGTCTCTGGATTAGTTAGGATGGAAGGAGGTGACTCACTGCAACATTTAAGCCCCTTTGACATTCACAAGGTGCTAAAAGTCAGCTGGGGTCTCAGCTCTGATGAATTTGCATCTCTTTGAATATGACGCTTGAAAAACCCCAGCAATAGATTAAATTTTGCCAAGGAGAAAATGAGAGAGAGCCTTCCATCTCTCAGGTCTGCTGGGAGGATCTTTATGGTTGATTTACTTTTTTTAAATAAATGTTTCTTTATGTGTTTCCCTCAGTTCCTGCCCAGGCTGCCTCCATTATACAAGCTGTAACTTCTGCCAGACCTATCAGCCAGCGATAGGTCCCAAGTACAAGGTGAAGGGATATTTCAGTCTCTGCTGCATATACCTTCTGTGTTTTCTGATTAAAATTTGCAAGCAAACCTTGGAATAAACTCTACCTGACATGACTTCTAAAATAATTTATGCTCTTTGCCAAGCTCAAATGTAGGGATTGATTTGAGCACCTGTCACTATATTTCAGATGATCAAAAATGGATCAGGGCTTTCAAATGAATGTAATGACCAAAGAAGATTCTGTTAAAAAAAAAAGCCACTGAGGTTAGAAAACAAAATTTCTTGTCTAAAGCCAGAGGAGAGTGCCAGTCTTTCCTTATTAAAATGGCATATATTAATCATCAGAAATTTGAAAAATGAAGAAATGAAAAGGAGAAAAAATGGCTCATAATTAAACAAGCCAGAGAGACCCATTTTTAACATATAAACATATTTTCTTCTAGTCTTATCTATGTCTTTGTGCTTATTAATATAGGGAAGCATATAAAATAAGGAGAATATGGTTTTCTGGCTTATATCACTTGCAGTAATGATGAAGAGAGTGATAGTAACATTTGAGGACAATTATCAGGAACATTCCAACCACTATGTATATAAACAACCTTATAGGAGAGGTTTTATTATTTTCTTTATTTATAGAGGGTAAATAATTTGTCCCAGGTCACATACTAGAATGTTCTAGGACTGCAACTCAAACCAAAGAAATCTGATTCTGAACCCTGTGTCCTTAGTTGCTATGTTATCAATCATATGTCTATGATTTTTAGTGGTTGTGTAATATACAAGGAATCTCGCATGGCCTTCTAGGTGAATGTGTCCCTCCCTGGAGGTCTCCCAGCTGGAAACCCTATACCATTCCCTCTTAAACTCATTGCACTACTTCTGGACATCAAGTAATATCATTATTTTGCTCCTTGTTCCATCCTTTATGGTGGAGTTGAAAAAGCAATAGACCTGGTTTGATTTTCAGTTCTGCAATTTACTAGGAGTGTTTTTCTTTTTAGGCACATTTCATAATCTCTGAAACCAAGGCAAAGTAAGATGTCATGAAAATTAAATAAGTTATATGGGTGTAGACTGCAGAATTGTTGACACAGAAGGTGTGGCCAGTATCTAGTAATTCTTCTTATTAATATTATTCATAATAGCTAACATGTTTGGAGCAATATAGCTATGTATGTGACTATAAATTATCTGATTCAATCCAATAAATTAAGCCTTATTTATTGTCGTTGGCAGAAGAGAACAATGAGGCTCAGAGAGGTTTAAGCATCTTTTCCAGGTGAGGCTGGAGTTGGCGTTGGAGGGTCTGGCTTCAGACTCTGAGGCTCACTGCTAGATGGGCACCAATCACAAAGGTCTTAGAGACTGCCAAGGAGCTCAAGTCTGAAGGAGAACACTAATGAGACCGTAAGTGGGGAGTGGAAAAGATGTGTGTATCCAAGTTCTGTCAGTGCATAGACAGAGCAGGACCAGAGTCAGGAAAGCGAGCAGGAAGGCAGGAGATGAAACCGATATGGAGACAGGAGAAGCAGAGGGTTTCAAGAACCTGCAGCCTGAGAGCCCTGAGAGGGACAGGAAAGAAGGGACTGTTCCAGAACTGTGTATGTAATTATCTGGGTCAAAACAATAGTTTTATCTACTAAGACAGAGTAGAAGGGTTGTGAGGGGAGAGGATCACCTTAGGTTGGATACGTTGACCCCAGATTCCTCATAGATAAACAGTGGAGGTGGTCAGGAAGCCCATGTAGATGTCAGAAACCCAAAAGCAGAAACGGAATTAGTGGACTAGATTGGTCTGTTTTCAGAAGACTGATGGGAGGTGAGGCTGTGAGAACATCAGGGTTGCAGGGAGACTGTGAAGAGCAGGAAACTGAGAATGACACCTAAGGAAGAGCATTGCTCGAGGGATCAGCGCAGGCTGTGCACTGCATCAGTTAGGATGGGCAAAGCTTTGCCACAGTAACAAACCAAGCTTGATGTCTGAGCACCTTAGCTTAACGAGCTTGCTTCTCCCTTGTGCAAAACATGGTAAAAACTGGCAAGGATTTCCTCCCTCCAGTGGCCCAGGGAACCAGCCTCTTCCTTCTTGGTACTCCAACATCTGAGTAGTTGGCTCCTGAGAACTCTTGAAAGAGGAGAACATGCACAGTAGTCCCTGCTTAACCATGGTTTTGCTTTCTGTGGTTTCAGTCACTGTAGTCAACCGTGATTTGAAAATAGCAAACAGGAAATTCCAGAAATAAACATTTCATAAGTTTTAAATAACTTTTATTACAGTATATTTTGTACAGTATATTTTGCATATTACAGTATGTTTTGTAATCATTCTCTCTTACCGTTGGTGATTGTTGTTAATCACTTAGATGGCTAATTTATAAGTTCAACTTTATTGTAAGTGTACATACATGTATGGGAAAAATAATATGTGAGATGATAAAAAATAAAGTGAAGTTTTAAATAAAAATTTAAGAAAAATATTACAGTGAAAGACACATTGCCATTAATCTCCCTCAGAATACCCCTCTTCACTTTGAGCACGCTTATCCCTTTGCTGCTTTCTGAAGCAGATCTGAAAGTCTTTTGTGAATATCCTTTCATTGTTGTCTTGATGTCCTGAATCAATTCAAATCATTTATGGCAATTTCTGTCAAATGAAAACATTACAGTGTGTCCTCATCCACCTTATTCACTGGGCCTTGTGCTGTGCAACTTCTGGCTCTTCCCCAAAGTGAAAATGACCACGAAAGGTGCATGTTTTGAGTTGACTGGGACGTGAAGGCAGCCATGATGGCACAACTAAAGACACTCATGAAAGAGTACTTCCAGAACTGCTGCAGAAATTGGCAAGAAAGATGGGTTAAGTGTGTTTGAAATGGAGAGTATTTTTAGGTGGACAAATGGAAATGTGACTTTTACTGTAGTAATTAAAAAAAAAATTTAAACATTTACCATATTTCTGGCCCTGCTTCATATATTGAGTTTGGTATTATTTGTAGTTTGAAACATCTACAGGGGGTCTTGGTACAGATCTCCGATGCATAAAATGGAACTACTGTACACACACTCTTAAGTCCCTCATTTGGGTGAGATGCATATCATGTGTGCTCACAGTCTAGTGGCCGCAAGTAACTGCAGGCTCCTTCCCTGACAAAGAGCCCAGGAAGGATTGTGAGTTCAGGAACAAGAAATGGCACGGTGCACGAACAACACATGGCATTGTCTCTACTGCCAACTCCGGTGACCTCTCCAAATTAAAGAAGAGTTCTGAGGCTGTGCAGGTGCTGTGTAATGCAACTGAGTGCTGATCTCATTGCTCAGGTTGTCTGGCCTGGAGAGGTAGTGGGCCCTGAGTAGCTCTGCCCCATGGGAAAGTTGAGCAAGCCACCAGCCAGGACAGGAGCTGGCAGGACTGTCCCAGCTCCCGAGGCTGTGCCAGTGGATCTGAGCAGAGTTTGGGGGATGTGAGGAGCTTGGGTCAAAGGAGATCTATCTGCCTGCAGAACCCCAGTGGCCTGGGCCACTGTTAAACTTCAATTAAAATTTTAGCCCTGTTTGATTGATCCCGACACATCACACTCTGTTGCTAGCCACGCTGTTTTCCAGGGTCACTGAGGACTCAGAGAATTTGGTACAGAGATAAAGCCAGTCATTTTTCCTGGAAGGCAGGAACTTTTCAACAAATGTCCAGAGATAGTGCTTAGCATGTTAGCTATGGGGTCTTGGGTTGAAGAAGCTCCGGATGTCACCCACTGGACCATGGACGGACATATGTCTTGCTTTGGTGTGGAGTGGCTCAGGTTCTGAGCAGAGCAGAGCCTTAATACTGAAGGAGAGGATTCAGGTGAGAGGGCTTAGGAAAGTTTCTACCAAGTGTGTGGTCTGGCATCTCAGCCTTGTTTTAGGTTGGCCTCAGTTCTCATGACTTATGTGTTAATGATTCAGCCTCTCATCCTCCACCCTCTCTGGGTGTTGGTTTCTTGGTTCTTGAGTGGGGAGAGTACAGTGAAGTAGGGGATTCATGAAGTTCTCTTCCCAACTAAGTCTCCTAATCTGTAATTAATTGAGATATAGTAAAACATAGCACATATGAACGTATGCTGTTACTTTTATTCATCGTCTGCAGTTCTTTCCCACATTCTGCATAATGAGCAATGACTACAGGCTTAGAAAATCATGTAGAGGTGGCTCTTAGAAGAGGGATGGTGTATATCAAAATAAAACTTCTCATGAAGTTTAATTGAGATTCACTGCCCAAATGAGGCTGAGATGCCACTGAATAAGAACAAGTCTCTAAAGGATGTCGAGTTGGATAATAAAACTTTACACTGCCCCTAACCATGGCTGGTTATATTAGGGAGACACCATCATTCATGGGATTTAGAGGCAGAAGCCTTCTTTTCTTTGCTCCAAGAAAGGAGGACCACAATGGATCTTAGCAGTTCTGAGTTCCTCCTGCGGAAGGAAGGGTGGATGTGGCAGAGTTCATCTGTGGTGCTGGATAGCCTTGGAGTCAGGAGCAAAGCTTTGCATTGAAGTGGTTTGAGAGGACAGCATAACTTACGGCCAAATGCCCTGGTTCTCCTTTTCCTGAATCCTCCTCCTCACTTCCATTGGCCTAACCCTGGACCATGCTCCTCTTCAAGAGGACTATGTTGCTCTTTGTCTCTTGTACCCTTACCCTGTGGGTTAGCAGCAGGTCCATCTGGAAGGGGCTAGAGGCAGGCCCTGGGGAGGCTCACAGATGAAGGGGGAGTAAGGGGAAGGGAGAAGGAAGAAAGAAGGGAATCACGGGCAATAGACAAACTAAGGGCTCTCCCAGCGGTGGAGTGGGAACGGTGCAGCGCTTCTCACCCTGCAGAGTCTTTTCTGGCCTCACTTCTGGCAGCCTCCGATGCACCTGTGGGGCCTGCAGGGCTAGGATGAGAAAGAACATGAGACTGTAAGGAGTGAGGTGTACTGGGGACCTCTGAAACGTTACTGGAAACCTGTGCAGTAGGGTTTCATCTTCTGCTCAGTGTATGGTGCAGGCCTGAGGAAAAAAACCTAAAAGACAGAAATAAGAGAGACAGAAAGTGGGGCGCCAGGACAACCAATGCTGGTGCAACTGACAAAGACACTGGGCGGTCCAAGCCAATGATTTTTATTGTTCATCAATTAGGGTAAAGGTGAGGTATGTGCAAGGATGTGCAGTCATGGTTTCTATGGAAATTAATGTAAACAGGGTTCGTAAAGGACAAGACAAAGCATTCTCAAATTAGGAGCAGAATAAACAAAATATATGGTTGTAATTAGAACACTGTCCTTCTAGTAGGAAGGTTTTAGTTCTGGGAATGGAATTTGAGTTCTAGTTACTCTGACTTTGGCATGTAGGCTTTGGCTGTATTCACTTCTATAACAAGCCAATCATGGGGTTAACTCTTTACAGCCTGCTTTGGGGCATAATCAGTACTGCAGTCTCCCACAGAAGTGACTTGTTGCAGGTCACACATTGAGCACACAGAGGGTCTGAGCTTGAAATTCAAGCCTTTAGTTGCATATGTAGCCCCTCCCCCATTGCCTCATCATCACCCTACTGGGTCATCCATTGGGTCTTTCCACTGGGTCATCCCATTGGATCATTCCATGGGGTCACTGTATTGGGTCACCCCATTGGGTCATTCCATAGGGTCATTGTATTGGGTCATCCCACTGGGTCATTCCATTTCCACCTTTGCTCTCCTTCTCCTGTTCCCACACTCTGCTTCTGGGCAGGACCCTCAGTCTCTACTTGAGCTACTCCCAGCACTAAGTACTGCTTCCTCTGCTGCTCCCTTCCTGTGACTCTTCCAATGAGAACACTCTGCATGTGCTTGCAGTTCTTAGGGACCCGAGCAGGGTAACCTTCTTATCTTATTGGAACTGTTCTGCAGAGACCTCTCAGAGGTTCAGAAGGATGATCCACCAGTCTGACCCTACCCAGCTCTGCGTGACTGAGTGGAATTTGGTCTGAACCCTAGCACCATTCTTTTACTTGTAAGTTATGTGCATCTGTGTGGCCAAAGAGATGAGCTTTGGTTTGGGACTTTATGAGGCAAGGGAGAGAACATATAAGGACTCAGGTCACAGCACATGGGACAGGGCAGGTGTGATGGGCAGAGATCGATGAAGGGAAATCCAGGCTTGGAAGACCAGGGCATTTGGGGGACCCAAGAAGTGAATGTGGAGACTTCCAGCATTACAGACACTGATGGCCATTAGGAATGTTCAGGGAAGAGTTGTGAACTAGCAGGAAGAGACAAAGGAAAGAAAGGAGGGAAGGGAGGGGAAAGCAAGGCAAGGGAAGGGGGAAGAGAAGGGAAAATGGCATCCTTGGGTTCCTGTTCTCATATGCAAGAGATAGTAAATCTTCTCTCAGACCTAAAGCTTATCATGCACTATAAACATACTTTCTCAACAAAGAGGCAAATGTTTAGGGTTTTTGAGACAAGTGACACAAAACCCCATCACGAAAAAAGGGGATCATGGGCCAGCATTGCTTAAAGTGGGCATGGATTTCTGCTTCTTCCTAGTTGCTGTGGCCCTTGGGGCTCCAAGCAGCAGGAGGAGGTGGCAACAGAGATAGCACGGGGAGCAAACATCAGGAGAAAGGAAGCTGGGCTCTGCTGTCTGCTCTGACCTCTACTCTTTGCTCTGACCTCGAGCAAGTCCTGGATTGGACCTTGGGTCTCTCAAAAACTCGGCATTTCATTTGTCAAAGAGGGGCCTTGGTGTCTCTTGTAACAACGGGCAGGGCCCTGGCCCAGACAGCCCCAGAGTCCAGACAGGCCAGGCATCATGTCTCTGTCCAGTCTCCAGAGCTTTTCCACATGCATGTCCCTGATGTGAGCCCAGGACTACGGCTGGAGAGATGCTGTGCCATGGACAAGATGACAACACTGTCATTAAGGCTCCAAAGCTGAAGCATTTCTCCCAAGATCATGCTCAGAAGGGCAAGGCTGGGACCCACCCTGCCTTCTTTAAAGAAGGTGGCCTCTTCAGGACGCATGTGCACAAAGCAGCCTCCGCTCACCCTGGGTTCATCCTGCAGGACAACTGCATAGAAACGGGGCATTCTGAGCATCTTTTTTTCATTTTTGACTCTTTCTTTCTTTCTTTCTTTTTTTTTTTTGGTACCAGGGATTGAACTTGGGACCTTGTGCTTGCAAGGCAGGCGGCAGCACCACTGAGCTAAATCCCTGGCCAGTGACTGTTTCTTTACTTATAAACTATCCCTTCAGGTCCCGAGGAAAAAATTAATTTACTCATTATATTTAGAATTTTGAATGAACATCTTACATTGAAACATGGCTGGAAACAACTACTTCTCTAGCCCATAAAGCAAAACAAAGCTTGGGTTTAAAAATAAACAGCGTGCTGAGATGACAATCGCATTGACAAGAATATCATAAACAAGCCAGCTCCCGATCTGATGCCTCTCGTATGGCATGCCACCTTCAACATGTTGCTGTTATACTTTCTCCCTCCTTAATTAAAACCCGGTACCTAATAAGTGCTGGGCTGTAAAAGGAATTTGTTCTTGAAGTTGGTTTTACGTGCAGCCACTGAAACAGTTGTGACCCAATTTGTATTTCCTGCCAGTTTTGTTATAGTTATATTTGCAAGATTTTTCTCCCCCTAGTTGGAAATATAAAACCACTCAACTCTGGACTCTTGAAACATCATTCTCTGCAGAATTTCCCTATGTGGGTAAATTTTTGCAAGTCACCTTTTCCATGTGCTGTTGCTATCCTGACAGCTCTTGGATTTTTCCAATGTCCCAGATCTGTCATGGTTCCCTTTGCCTGATAAATTCATCAAACACTTCCCATCTTGGCATTCAAGGCCTTTCCTGAATTAGCCCAACCTATGCATTCCACAAAAGCATCTTTTACACAGACTATTCATACACCACTACTCGTTTATTCCATAAGCATCATGTGCCATGTGCTGAAAGAGTCACACTCCTTCTTTTCAGTATCCTGAGAGAATGAAGGCATGAGCTTGCAGATTGTGTTGCTAGGCAGACCCTTAGTGGTGCTATACACAGGTATAAAGGCCCAGGTTGGCATAAGGTGATATTGAAGGGTATTGAATCTGGCTTCCAGAAGGGAGGCATTTGGATGAAAGCCAAAGGAAGAGTTGTTCAAAGGTAATGAGTGTGGGATCCACAAAAGGATGCAGTGCAAATCCCAAGTGCATGGACTCTTCCCTGGGAGTGTCTGCTGGTCTAGTACATTAGGAACAGTGACCATGGTTGGGGAAATCGACCGACAAAACAGATGGAAAGGCCGTTATGGGCCCAGAGTGTAGAGGGCTAATGCTCCACGAGATCAGATCTGATGGTGTTGGTTCAAGGGATGGGAATGATCGTTCTGGGATGCCCAGTGTGCCAATCAACCCAGACACCTGAGTATTTCCCATGCATTCCTGGCTTCACCCACTCCAGGGGATGCCCCATTTTCAATCTCCTCTTTTTGGACTGACGGTCTTTTCCTTCTGCTTAGGACACTCCACCCATTCTTCTATTTCCTGCCTCCAGACTTGGGGCTCCTCTGAAGAACTTCTCCTCAGGGGAATGTATGCATGTGAGTGCCTCTCACTCCTTGTATCTGCTTTCAGTGATTTACAAATTCCTCAAACTTCAAGTCTTCTAGTGCCCCCCTCTTGCTTGTTCACTCCTTCTGTTTTCTTGCCTAGTTTGAAATATAGTCCTAGAATTTTTGCAAGATTTTCCCCAAGCACAAGAAGAGTTACCAGTTCTGCCTGCCATCTTGAACTGATCACAAAACTTTTCATTCTTCATTCCATTTCATCATTCTACTTTTCTCTCTCACATAATATTCTTTAAGAAGAGGAAGAAAGTCCTTTCCTTTCCCTTAGTGTCACAAGGCAACATATGACAAAAATCACACATACAAAATATCCACTGTTCATTGACCTTTCCTGACATCTTCTCTCCAGGAAATTCCATAGTAATAAACTTTCATCCTTGTTGAACAGACAATGATATACATTCCTTACTGCAGCCTAAATGTAAGATGATGTTTGTATCAATTAGCCTTTCTGTCACAGGAACACAATACTGGACAATCATAACTTAAAGACGGAGAGGTTTAATTTGGCTCAGATTTCAGAGGATTCAGTCCATGGTGGGCTGAATGTTCAGCCAAGGTAGGAATATCATGGCAGAAACACATGACAGAGCAACGATTCTTAGTTCATGGATGTAGGAAAGCACAGCATGGGGACAATGCCAGAGAGAAAAGGGTGAGAAACCAGACCTAGTAACCAAGGTCATGCCTCCAAGATCCATCCAGACACACCTATATGTGTGCTTCATTAATTTCTTGGGTGGCTCCTGAGCCAATTAGGTTGACACAAATAATCTTACCCATCACAATGTTGCTAATATCTCTTGCTCAAATTTGCATTGGCAGTGTATCGATCACCGGATGTTGGGATTCCGTGATGCTGGTGCCATTCAATTGCAATGCTACTGCATCAACACAGTGGCACCACCCAATTAATGGATCTCCATGAGTTAGTCTTCAATGAACCCAGCCAGGTTAAAATTAAGAATGAAAACCCACTCTGGATCAAGCAGCAGAGAAGAGATTTTCAAGACAAGATTCTCTTTCAGTTGCTTCTGCTTATTTAAAGATATAATATTAATCATGACCACTTACCACTGACTCTCTGTCATGCACTAGGATGTATGCTGTGGCATGTGTTATTATACTTAGTCCTTTCCAAAGTTTATGAGGTAAATACTTCCATGTTTTATAGAGCTGGACATCAAAATGTGAAGCATTTAAATAGCTTTTCAGAGTTACATAGCAAGTATGAGGTTGAACAGGATTCCCACCTCAGGCACTCTAGCACCTGAGCTTGAGTTCTTAACCACAGCCCCAGCCCTGAACTGCTCAAGCTACCATCCAAGGCTGAGGGCCAGAGTCACCCAAATTGTGGATTTCAGGATTTTATTACTGCAGACCTGTTTGAACAGAGACTTAAGTATCCAGACTTCTAATGTCAGAGAACCGGACGAGCTTATGCACACCAAGGGTTTGGAGCCAAAAAGCTAAGGAGCATAGACCTGCATACACCCTACAGGCAGGGAAGAGGGGCTACCAAGAGAACTCCAGTGCTCTTAAAAGAGGAGGTAGCAGGACTGTCTGGGGGCTCTGGTAAGGGCTGCTGGGCTAGGAGTAAGGACTTCTCCGGTCCCTGTTCCAGGAATACGATTGTGCTTCCATTCTAGTGTGGTAGAAGTTTGGATGACAACCATCTCTGAATCATCTTCTTTCTAAGTCACATGTAGACTGGAAGCAACTCTCTAGGCAAAAGGCAGTGTTACCCAGCTGGTCTGAAGCCCCCCTCAGACCTTCTCCTTCTACAGTTGCTCCTCCAAGATTCATACCTCACACACTTCTGCTCCTCCAGAGAGAAGTCTTTGTGGGCCATGCCCATCCCCAGCAGTACAGCCTGAGGTTAGTCATTGTCTGGCTCACTGTGGCCACTCAAGGCTAAGTGTGCTTACTCCATCCTGGGGGCAGGTGGGGGTCCTTGGTGTGCAGAGGTAGACAGTGAAGCAAAAAGACAAACCTAAGTTTGTCTCTAGTTTGTCCACCTTGACCTTCCGCTTTGGGAAAATCACTCTTCACTGTCAATCAAGGTTCTTCAGCCTCTAGTACTATGTATTTTTCTGACCTCCACCTTGTGGATTTTATCAAGTTCATAGGGCCTTTGGAAGTCTTTTTTCCTCTTCAACTTGAAATGTCAAAATTAGCATCCACATATGATTTCCTTGGAAAACCACTTAGCTCAGAAAATATTTGGAGAGCACCATGCTGTGCTGTAAGACCCAGCTCTTGTCACGTGAGCAATCATATTCTAGCTAGGAATGGGCAACTGCTCTGAAATAATGAGGTAGCCTACAGCAACATACACAGCATGATGAGAAAAGATGTGAAGTATTTTTCTCATTCAGAGAGGGTTTTTAGTCAGTTATGCACTGATGATTTCAATGATATGAGGCGTTAAATAACAATGACATCCTCAGTTCACAATTACTATTACCTTCATGTCATTTTGCCACTTCCTTTACTGCACCTATTTTCCAAAACCCTACAACACTACCTATAGGGTGCAAAGTTCACATAGTAAATGTAGTCCAGGCAAACTGTAAGCTGGATTGAAGGCAATGCATTAAACCCAGGACTCCAAAATATTGGATGAGTGAATAAAAGAGTAAGGAAGCAGTGCTTTCTGTGACCATAATGGCCCTTAATTTTTGTAGTATATTTGTCCAGTTTCATAGTCTTATTGTGTTTTTTAGCTTTTGTGATTCTTGCGAATACTCTGTGAGGTATTTTCACCATCTATTTCTGGAGAGGAGGAGTTTGATACTCACCAGGACTTTGATTAGCCCAGCCTTATACTCCTGGACATGGGCTGATTAGTCCTTGGTCTCTGGTCTGCCTTGATTTTGATTTTACCCAGATTCCCCTGTAGGAATTAGAGGTGAATGCTATTTATTAACTGAGATATTTTCCTATGAATTGCTAATCTTTTCTCCTGAGTTGCAATTCATAGATTATTATCCTTTTTACCATTTGCAGTAATCAATATATGATAAATCCAAAGTAACATTGAGCTGAAATGAGTGTACTTGATTCTAGTTTTTGATTTATGCATTTCTACTAGGTGGGTGCTTCTTTAACTTCATCTTACAGAAACTTTTAGAGCCATTATGCATAGGGAGCATGTAGCACTGTCCCCTAACTTCCTGTCACCCTAGGCTGCCATGGGCTCCTTGTCACCCTGGATTCCGCATGTCAGAATTTTCCTCTGAGTCCCTCTCCTCCACGTGCTACCTACAAGCTGGTGTTGCCCAACTCTTGGTCCTCAGCCCTTTTCCTGTCAATGCCCTTTTCTACTGCATTGCTTCTAAACCTGGTGGTTTATTCACTGATATGCTTGTTTAGCCTAATCTGGGCTTTAAACCAACAAATCTGAATGCCTATTTGGAGTCTAACAGCCTTCTTTTTTGACTCATCAAATATATTTATTCATTTCTTACTATGGATTAGGTATTCTTATAGGCACCCAGGACACAGTGAGGCAAAGACTTAAGGTTACTTATCCATCTGTAACTTATCAAGGTGGAACTGTGTTCCCCATTTATGAACCCTGTGCTCCAGTTTGCCTTAACTTAGTGAATGAGGTTCCATCTTTCCAGTTGTCTTAGCTGAAGACCTGGGAGCTGCCCTGATTGTTCCATCTACCTCACTTCTCAAGCCCTGCCCATCAAGAAACGCTGTCAGTCCTGATCTTGACATTTCTCCCAATTTCTCTCATTCTCTCCAAGTGTATTGTGGCTATGCCTGGTCTAGGAAGACCAATGTTACCTGATGGCCGAGCGCCTGCCATAGACTCCTGACTTCCTCTTTCCATTCTTCACCTTCACGATTTGCACCATTGCAAGGGTGACCTTGAAATATGGGGCCACATCACTTCCCGATGAAAACCGCTGTCTTTCCAATGCATGTGTGATACAGTTTGGATTGTTCACATGACCTACCCACAAGTCTTCTGGACATCTGAACACCCATCGGACATGTCTCCAACCTTATGTCATTCTTTTCTTATCTCTTTTCCTGCTGCCACATTAGTCTTCCTACGGGTCCTCGAATATTCTAGAGTTCCTTCATACTTCGAGAGTTCCTCGTATGCAATGCCTGGATATTCTTTGTTTTTCCATTTGTTCCTTGGCTCCTTCTCAACCTTTCAAGTTACACTCAGTGATCTGTCCCAGAGAGGCCTGCTTTGAGTGCACTTTTTATCTGATCTCAATACTTCATTCTTTATAGGACTTACCACAGTAGTGATTATTTTATAGAGGTTTTTTGGTTTAGATATTTTAAAATCTCTTTCCCCACTAGAATATAAGTCAACTGCAGGCAGATATTACGGTATCTCATTCATTGGAAGTGGTGACTTCTCATGCCTGGCATGTAGAATGCCCACAATTAATACTTGTTGATTGACTGAATGATTATTTGCCATCTGAAAGGCAGGTTACTGAGATTCCTGCTCAAAACTAATCAAATATCTTAAAGCAAGTTATTGATTTTTTTCTTGAATTAACCATGAATAATAACCTACTCTGTGGTATCTTTGACACTGATGAACTAATTCAAGTTAAACACAAGCCAGTCTCTCTCTGAGTAGACAGTTAATAAATGTGGATATCACTCCTCTTCTGGACTCAGGGTCACGCGACAAAGTGCAGAAGGGGCTGTCTTAGATGGTTTCTCAATTTTCAAGTATTGGCATTTATCATTCGTTCATGAAAATTTGAATTGATCACAGCTGCCAGTCCTTCATGCCAGACTCCATGGAGAAAAGTAAAATGTGAGCCTCTGAGGAAGAGCTGGCTGTGGAGAGAGACAAGTTCAGACCCAACTCAAGGGAGGCAATGAGAAGATGGGAGCATTTGGGAAAGATACGGGAACCCATACACTCTCTGAAAGTCCAAGGGAAAGAGATTAAAATCTTTCCAAGTTAAAAAGGGGCCTCATGGTGGTAGTGACATTTCTGTTGGGGTTTGGGAATAAAATAATATCAACAGAAAAAGGAAACAGGAAGAAGGAAAGAAAGGCAATGGACAAGAAGCAAGCTGATCTAGCACCCTTCACAGATCCACAGATGTCCTATATCTGCTAGGCACAGGGATTCCTAGTTTTGTTATTCTTGCTGTCCTCTGATTGCTTATTTTAGATAAGAGAATTGAATTTGAGGATTGGCATGTTTTTCTTAGGAGTTCTTCACTAACAGTAATGAAAAGATTTATGGATCTGGGCTTTTGGACTCGGCTCTGTCCTAGCTGCTCCTTGTAGATCCTGAATTAAGCAGGTGGCCCCAGGTCTCCCTTCATCATCTTCTCCTACCTGCTGAGGACCCACTTCTTAGTAGTGTGCTCATCCTGAGCAGCTGAAAATGTCTCCCATGAGCATGTTCCCCAAATACTCCAGGCACAAGCTTCAAGTTTTCTGGCAGTCTCTAGAGAAAGGGAGATGTCTAGGATGCCTGAACTGAGTGGGGACCTTCTGTGTGGCTGGCTATTCCACACCACCCACCTCCTAGCGCACTGTGTGTGTTGAGAGCCCTTTCTTCAGAGCAGAGTCATTTTAGCTGGTGGAAACCTTCTCTCTCCTAATTGGCCCATACTCCAGTGTTTGCAAGAGGTGGGATCTGGTGAGGTACTCAGGGTCTCAGAGAGGAGGGGCAGCCACAAAGATGATGTCTAAGGCTGCTTCTGATTGCTAGCACCCAGTATAGAAGGAGGTTACCACTTGGGTCTAGAACCTATGCTTTTGTCACAATGTGTGGTGCTGGCACTAGGAGAAGGCTGGGGCTTCTGAGAGGATGAGGTAAACCCGATGTCACAGCTCCGCAGTAACAGAGGGACCTGGAGAACCCTCCCTCCTAGATATGCACGTTCTGCCCCAGGTACTGCCCTAGTCCTCTCCCTACCAACCACTCCCCACCCACCACAGTTGGCCCTAAGAATTTGGGGGTTCTGTGTCCATGAATTCACAAACCACAGACTGAAAATATTTTTCAGGTTTTTCACCTGCACTAAATACTGTACAGACTTTTTCTTGTCATCATTTCCTAAACATCACCGTATAAAAGTACTTATATCTTTATGTTGTATTAAGTACTGTAAGTAATGTAGAGAGGATGTGAAGCGCACAGGTGGCCATGTGTGGGTTACATGCAAATACTACTCCACTGTATGGAAGGCACGTGGGCACCCTCAGCTTTTGGTGCCCATCTCCCACTGATGCCTAGGGAGGACTGTACAGGCACCAGCTTCTCACTAAATGGTGAGACAGAGCAAGGACAGGAGCAGGGAAGGAGGTACAGTGCTCACTGAAACAAATCTGACAGCTAACTGACTGGGTGTCGGTCATAATGCAGTTTGTGAGGCTGAGAAGGACTGGAAGTCTGTGTATAAGAGAAGATCAGGCACTTGGAGACTTCCTTTGGCTAATGAAGGAGCTGGACACTGGGGCCCAGGCTCTCAGTGAACCTGCGAGGAGAGAGGTGTCAGACCTTGGGGACCGCAGCCCCGGTGACAGGTGTGTGAGGGCTCTTGGTGAAGGCTAGGATTTGACTTGCATCCCTCCTCTCTGCCAGCCTGGCTGCCCCCTCCTATGTTGCCATGAATGTCTGTTAACTTGTCCTTTGGTTCTGTTCGTGGTGGCTTGGGGAAGGACCGGTGTGCAGGGAAACTGAGCAGGGACCCAGAAGAATTGCAGAAGATTGGAAGGCTTCAGGGAGGCTCAGATGGGGACCCAAGGCAGAGCTGCAGGCTGAAGGAGGAGCCTCGAGGGAGCTGTGTGCCGAACTGAGCTAAGCACAGTGAGTCTTCGGTGGCTTCAGGCCTGCAGCTCGGCAAGTGCATGGACTCCACAGGCGGGCCCGGGTGGTGAACAGGCTTGTCCCCAGCCCGCAGTCCCCCTCCAGCCCCCAGCACCTCAGGTTTCCTGTCCGTGTGGCCCAGTCATCTACTTTGCGCTTGTGACCCTGTGGATGGGGATTTGTTGCTCTAGGCTCCGAGCTCAGGCCAAGTGCGGATGCCTTCCAGCTGACGGGAGTAGGAGAAGAAACATCCTGCGGGCCATGTGAGTGAGGAAAATAACCAAGCCTAACAAAAGACAGGACTGCGGCCTTCACTTTTTCCTTCCCTCAGCTCGGCGCGGGCGCCCGTTCACACCGGCTCCAGACTGCAGTCCGGCCCGACCCCTCAGAGGCCTCTCTCCTCCGCACCCCAAAGCCCCATCTGTCTCTTTTCTCCTCTCTTTTCCTTCCCAATGGCCTTTCTTTAATTTCAGAAGAAAACTTACGAAAATTGTTGAAACACACACTACAAAGCCAAACCTTATTTTTTTTAACATTTGGCGGAGAGCTCCTCACCCCCCAGCCCCCCAAAAAAGGCAGCCGTGTCAAAGACACTGTCTCCCCCCTTTGACATTCATGCCATGCTCAGAGTCAGCTGGGGTCTCGGCTCTGACAAATTTGCATCTCTTTGAATGTGACGCTTGAAAAAAGCCAGAGCCGCTAGATTAAATTTTTTTTTTTCCGTCGAGAAAATGAGAAAAGCCTCTATCTCTCGGCAGAGTCTACTGGGAAGATCTTTATTCTGATTCTTGTTAGAATTGTTTATCACCCTGACAGGCCAGACTCGGACGAGATAAAGGCCCGGCAGCATCACGGGGCCTGACAGTGGTAGGACACACAGAAAAATGAAAGGAGCAGGAGAAAATATTATTAATAGATGCCGACTCGACTCGCTTTGCCTGCGTGGCACGTCAGGGAAGGGAGAGGGAGCCATGGCTTGATTGCAGGCCTATGAAGTTCTGTCCAAAAAAGAAGCTATTTTTCATTAAGTGATAGAAGGGCCTTTTTCATGTTCTTTCCTGAGGAGCTGATAACTTATGCAGTTTATTCTAACCCTGCTGATTTCTGTCAGGGGAAGCAAACTCCTGAAAGATGGCTCCGACTTGTCCTTTTCAGGGAGAGGAGGCTGGGTTGACAGGCACACGGGTAGAGCCAGGCCCCGGCCTGGCTGGCTGGAGGTCCCCGGACTGGACTGTGGTGGGGCCGCACGTGTCCCTTGTGGTGAACGCAGGATGGCGGGGAAGGGAAGAAGCCTGAGTCTGAGTGGATGCAGTGCCTTCCACTGCAGGCTCGAGTGTCCAAGCCACTTCAGAAACTACACTCTCCGTGTCCCCTGTGTGAGGACGTTCTGGGCCACACCACTGTTGACCAGGCTGCTGTGACAAAACACCATGCGCAGTGGCCTCACAAGTGAAAATCTGTTTTCTCATAATTCTGGAGGCTGAAAGTGCCAGGTCAAGGCCCAGCAGGGTGGGTTGCTCTGCAGGCCTCTCCCTGGGCTTGCAGATGGCTGCCCTCTCTGGGGTCCCCACCTGGCCTCTCCTCTGCCTGTTTCCCCTCAGACCCCTGCTCTTTTCCTGAGAACGTCAGGCTCAGGACCCCACCCTGGTGACCTCATTTCACCTGAATCACCTCCTTGAAGGTCCTGTCTCCAAGAGCAGTGGCCTTGTGAGGTAGCAGGGCCTCAGACGTCAGCAGGGCAGTTTGGGGAAGAAACAATGGAGTCATCACAGCTGTGCCCTGATTCTCTCCTGGACTGGGTGGCAGAATTAGAATGAGTGCCCTACTGCCAGCACTAAGGTCCGTGGAATTCCCTCCCATGAACAGCTGGGGTGGGGAAAATGGTAGTCAGGCTGGATGGGGCACAGAGCTTCAGAGATGGGCAAAGAACCTGGGCCTCAGTGAATGAACTTGGGCTTAGATGGAATGACACTTCTGCCTTGCCATCCATCTCAGTTACTACTTTAGAACGTGGTTTATCAGGTTTTAGCCTCAACATCCTCTTAGGTAAAATGGAAGTAATTATAATGGGAGGAGCTGTGATCATTAAACAAAGTATATTCGAAGGGTGGATCACCCCAGGGGTCAGTAATACTCAGTGACAGCTTTCCTGCTGGCGCTGTCACTGATGATGATGGTGGTGATGGTGATGATGATGAAGATGATGATGATGGAACAGTCGTTTGCTTGATAACCAACTGCACAGCACGTGACCCATGCCAGGCACTGTCCTTGGTCTCTCTGTTCTTCATTTCATTTGGTGCGTATAACAGCCCGAGTGAGCAGGTATCATTATTATCCACGTTCTGAAGATGAGGACCTTGAGGATAGAGGAAAATCAGAGATCTCTCCTGCGTTGCACAATGAGTCAGACTGATTGCCTGGGATGCTGCTGGGTGTTGGCTGTACAGTCAGGAGGGCCTTTCATTTTACCTCATGACCTAGAGAAAATTACTAAATGCCTGAGGAGGTAGTAGAATCCAAGATGGATAAAGTGTGCACGCACACACACACTCACACACACTCACATACACACACACACACACCCCATTTCCCTGGCTCCTCTCACGAACTCTGGGAGGAGGTGGGTTCTGCCATTCTTATGAGCAGATCAGGGCTGGGAGGCTGACCGAGCAGCTTCCTCCAAGTCTCTGCATATGACCCTGCAAAGGCCTGATTTGAAGCCCAGTTGACTCCCTGTGGCTCCACCCCAGCCTCCCAATGTGGGGAGGGAAGGTCTTCACACCCCAAGGCTGTGAGGTTCCCCAGGAGCAAGGACGTAGGGAAGGGTCGCTACACAGAGATGGTGCTGGTTTCCATATCAGATTCTCAACAAGGTCCTCATTGTCCGGACAAAATGTGCTCATGAATGTTTCCCAATCATGGCATTTCCAGTGTACCTGTTGTTTCTCTCCTTTTGATGGTGATGTGGGCAAGAGAAATATTCTACTCTAAGAAAAGTCCTGAACAAGGCACTTGAAATGAGAGCCAGAAGCCCATGGCTTCTGAGATCCCGTGGCCCCCGCTGGAGGGAGAGGACTGAATATCAGGGTCCTACCCCAAAGACAGTGGGGTTGGAGGTATGAAGGACTCAGATCTCTGTGGCTCCAGCCAGTGTGGCCATGAGCTGAAATGAGTCCTTGTCTTCCTGCTTTTCAAGAGCAGCTGAAAATTAAAAGGTAAAATTCCCATTTTAAACTGTGGAGCAATTAAAAGAAAATGAAATCAAACTGGTCACCATCGCAGGCTGGATTCAGAACCTCAGACAGCAAGGTTGCGCTGGGTCCTGATTCTCTTGGATCAAGGCGGCCTACTCTGCAGCATTTACTCGCTGCCACCGCAGCCTCTGCCCATTGTGCTACACACAAAGCCGAAGCTCTGCCAGGGACACAGATTTCCTGAGCTGCTTCCTGGCACAAGGCAGCAAGGAAGGGGCAGGGGACAGAGGCAATGGCTTGGTCTGTGGCCTTCAGGAAGCCCGGCTCCCCTACGTGGAAGATGCAAGCATTTCCTGTGGAGTGTGATTAGGAACCACAAAGAGACTCAGACATGTGCTCCTTCTGCATTGGCAACTGAGTTGACAGAGCCACAGGAGGTGTAAAACGCAGGCTTTGCATGTGTCTGTGTGTGTGTGTACGTGCGTGTGTGTGCACACTTGCTGCTATGTACTGCTGTCCAAGCTTCCATGTGATTTCTTACTTGAAGGTGATGAGATGGGATATTGTGTCTTTTCAAAAAATGTAACCAACAACAAACTTTACTCTGTGTAATTTTAGCAAAGAGGCAAGTTTGCCAAAGTGCAGCCTGTTATTGTCAAGCTACTGTGACAAAACAGTGTATCTGTGAGTATGAAGAAGGGAAGCAAAAAAAAAAAAAGAAAGAAAAAAGAAAAAAAGAAGAAATATATATGCTTTTTAAGGAAGTAAATGCAATAAAAGCATAAAAAATTTAGATTAGAAAGCTGTCGATATTCACTGTTGTTATGGGTCTTTTTAAAAGACACCCAAATATCCAGTTAATTCTTTAAACATTCTTCCAGCAAATATCTCTAGTGTCTGCTCCATGCTAGGTACTGTGGTGGCCCTGGCCGTGCCAAGATGTACAGGAATTGGTCTCTGTGGTCCGTGGCCCCATGGTCCACTGGGGACAGTCAGGGGCAACTATAAGCAGCTGCTATCAATTCTGGTTTTTTTGTTTGTTTGTTTTGGTACCGGGGATCAAACTTGGGTCGCTGCACTTGTGAGGCAGGTGGCGGAACCACTGAGTTAAATCCTTGGCCCTGCTATCAATTCTGTAAGTAACCACAGTGGCCAGTATTTTATTATGGAATTCATGCAAGCATTCCCAGGAGGGGCAGGCAGTAGCAGCACACTCACTAAGTGCATGGGCGCAGGGCAAGGTGTTTTCACTTGTATTTGCCCATGTTCCTAAGAGATTAGATCCTAATATAGAGCAGGCAAAGCTTAGAGAAGGCTGACATTGCAGAATGATTAAAAGACCAAGGCCCATCTCAATCACTTACTAACTGAGTGACCACGGCTTTTACAAATCTTATTGTTCTCCATTTTGGAGATTACAGCAGTGTGACTGTTAATTTTGGTTCATAATCAAACCACCCCAAAATTCAATGGCGTAAACCATAGAGATTTATGCCTATGGCTCAGCTTGTATGAATCAGGTCAGGACTGGGCTCAGCTGGGCGGATCAGCAGCAGCGGATCTGAGTCTCATTCTCACTATGGGTCTATGGATGGGGTGGGGTGAGTGGCTCTCCTGCCCTGCGTCTGTCATTTTCCATGGGCAAATGAGTTTGCTAAGATGTGTTCTTGCCATGGCAATGACAAAGATACAAGAAAGCAAGCTCCATCTCACAAGTGTCTTTGAAGTCCTTGATTACATCGCAATGATGGTAGCCCATTGGCCAAACCAGGTTCCTGACTGTGAACAGAGTCTTTCAGTGGAGAAATGGATTTCATCTTTTAGACACAGAGTAGGGCAAGAATATATATATACAGTGAGACTGAAAATAAAGGTGAGATTTAACTTTAAAAAATTATTACACTAAAAGACACATGGTCATTAGCCCCCTTCAAGATACTCCCCCTTATTTCGAACACACTTAATGTTCTTGTTATTATCTGAAGCAGTTCTGGAAGTCCTCTTTCATGAGTGTCTTTAGTTTGTTATCCTGGTGGCCTCACTGCTCTGAATTGATTTAAAATGTTTACCTTTCATGTTCATTTTGACTTTGGGGAAGAGCCAGCAATTACACAGTGCCAGATTGTATGAATAAGGTGGAGGAGGAAACACCGTAATGTTTTTACAAGCCTGCCTTTCTCTTAGATGGCACTCAGCTGCAGCATTTACTCCATTTTTAATCAGGCTTTGTAAAGACACTAGTGAAAGAAAACTTCCAGAATTGCTTCAGAAATTGGCAAAAATGATGGGATAGGTGTTTTTGAAGCTAGGGAGAGTATTTTGAGGGGGACTAATGGCAACGTGTCTTCTATTGTAATAATTTTAAAAAAATTTAAACATTCATCACATATTTTGATCACATCTAGTATTTCTAAACAATATTCTAATCTACTAAACTACCTACCTTATATCATTGTTTTGAGGATTATATATAAAAATGATGTAATATGCTTAATAAAAAGTTAGGACACAATGCAATGAATGAAAGTGGACAGTTTGTTATTAATAACAACAGTGTTTTATTTGGTGGATAATTCAGTTGAGATTCAGAGGGGCTACATAATTTGTCTTGGATCTCACAGTGGTAAGTGAAAAAACATAACGCAGAGTCTTGTTATCCAAAACCATTTCTTCCTGACGGAAAACTAGGAACCTACCTGGCACAGGGAGGTAGAGTGTAAGGTTGCAATAAAGGTGATATAAGGGTTCTACATATCCAAGTTGTCCCTCTTTAGGAAAGGGCGTGTTAGGTCTGGGGAGTGCAGGCAGTGTGGGTGGGAAGACAAACCCCATGTCACAGGAGCAAGAGCAAGATGACAATTCACAATGACAGCTGCCACGCACTGAGCCCCTGTGTACCAGGCCAAGGATTCGGAGTCCGGAGCTGGGCTTTCTAGGTGAGAGCTGATTGTCCCTAGGCTCCTCACCCTGGAGCTAGGGTGCAGCACTGCCAGCTGGAGACACCCTTTTTTCAACCGGCCAGTGGAAGGGAGAGATTTCCTCTAGATCTCATCATTCACTAAGATTGATTTCCTCCCTCTGATCTTTCTTTCCCTCTCATGAGGATCTTGAATTTATAAGTATTACATTTTTTAGAACTCTCTGAAAGCACTCCATTAAATGCAGAGGAGGCTGACAGGTCCCTGGTCCTCTGTGGTCCTCTTCAGGGCCCTTAGATGGTGCCTAAAGGACTTGCTGAGGTGCCAGTGTGTGCCTCCTGCCCCTCCTCACTGTCCCTTCCATCCCTAGATGGTGAACCTGTAGTAACACTGAACCCAGTGCAGCACCTTAACGAGGCTACACATTCAGAAAAATTTTGGTGTTGACAGGAAATGTGAGATCTTTCCCCAATTCCTCATGTAGGTTTGTGAGTCCCCCATTGACAGACTGTCCAGGCCAGCCTGTGCTGCTCTGTGGTTCCCGAAGGAAGCTCCAGATGTCTCCTGACATGCAATGTGCATGTCCCTGGTTGTCTCATATTCACTCAGAACCTCCTGATGATCTGAAGTGGAGAGTAGAATGGTAATACGTGAACTTGTTACTGAAACTGGAAAATGCTTGAAAGAGTGATTTGTTAACAATATGGACTATATTCCTATCTCAGCATAAATGGTTAACAGACGCATGCCCTCGGCTAATGTTTCTCAGTTGTTTTGATGATTCCCACCTATACCGTATAAGAAAAGGTTTATGGAATTCCATGAAATAGCAATTATGAATAGCACTTCTTCAGTAATGGAAATAAATTACCCTAAGTCATTTGAAAAGGGAGCTTTGGAATTGGAGTGAGCCAGTTTCCAAATTAGGAGGGGGGTAGCACGTTTCTCATTAAAACTCTCGGAGTTCTATTTCCTGTCCTTTAAAATGGGGACAGTAAGAGTGGCTGCATCCCTGGGGTACTGTGAGCACTGAATGAACTGATGAATATAAATGCTTTTCCCAGCACCCAAGGCCCAGGAAATGATGAATCAATGTCTAGTGGTAGGAGTGATCAAAAAAGTACTTCCTGAGGATAATTTTCTTGGAACTAGATAAAAATTAAAACAACAATAATTGTGCATATGGATTTGAGGATCCCACTGTCAAAATTTTGTTCTTCCTTTCTCTCTAGGCATCCAATATCCCAACATTGAGATCCTAGGTCTTGATATTTGTTGTGAATATTAATTATAAACCATCAATTTAAAAAATGAAGCAGAGTTTTTTTTTTATAAAATGGAGTACTACTCAGCCATTAGGAATGAGAAACTAGAATCATTTATAGCTAAATGGATGCATATTGAGGCCATACTCTTAAGGGAAATAAATAGGACACACATGTGTAAATACCAATAGTTTCTCTGGTGTGAGAAACTGAAAGTGTAAATTAGGATGAAAATGATTAAAATGAATAATTGATAATTTGAAATAGGAAAAGGTCCAAAGGTGTAGGAGTGGTGGGAAGGGAAAGGGAAAGGGAAGAAGGGAAAGGAAAAATTATGAGAAAGAAAAAAAATGGAAACAAAGTCTATGTAAATAGGGAAGGGCACATAGGCAATGGGGGAAAAATAAGAACTAAGATACATCATGTTCAGGTACAAGCACTTAATGATAAATGTAAATGAATTGTATACCTAAAATGTACTAATTAATATATAAATAAAAAAATAAAAAAATAAAAAATGAAGCAGATCTAGCTACACTATGGAGGTGGGAGTATGTAAATGTTGGGGCAGTGAAGCACCTCTGGGGTCAACTTAATACAGAACTCTATTTTTATTGGGATTTAAGGATTTTTCTGTTTCCCACATTGTGGGTTGTCCCTTCACTCTGTTGCTGGTTTCTCTTGCTGTGCAGAAACTTTTTAGTAAGAAGAGAGCCCACTTGTTGATTGTTTCTGCTAGTTCATGGGCGACTGAGGTTTTGTTCATAGAATCTTTTCCTACACCAATGTCTTCAAGAGTTCTACCTAACCTCTGTTGCAGCCGGTTTAGTGTTTCTGTTTTAATATTTAGATCTTTAATCCATTTTGATTTTAGTTGAGTGCATAGTGAGAGATATAGGTCTAGTTTTAATCTTTGACAAATTGAAACCCAATTTTTCCAGCACCATTTATTAAAGAAGCTATCTTTCCTCCAGTGAGGGTGTTTGGCTCCTTTGTCAAAGATGAGGTGGCTGAGTGTGTCTGGAGTTGTTTTTGCACCTTCTAATCTGCTCCACTGGTGCTCAGGTCTGTTTCTTTGCCAGTACCATGCTGTTTTTATCACAGTAGCTTTG
>NW_004624734.1:5926123-5997973 GCF_000247695.1 Heterocephalus glaber | reverse complement strand
AAAAAAAATAAAATAAAATGGAGTACTACTCAGCCATAAAAAATGAGAAATTAGAGACATTTATAGCTAAATGGATGCATATTGAGGCGATACTCTTAAGTGAAATAAATAGGACAAACATGGGTAAATATTGAGTAGTTTCTCTAGTGTCAGAAGCCGAAAGTGTAAATAAAGACTAAAAAGTATGATAGATAATGTGAAACAGGAAGAAAATGGGCAAAGGGGAAGGGAAAATGGGAGGGGTAGGGGAAAAGAAAGAAGGGAATGGAATTAATATGAGAAAATGAAAAAATAGAAGCAAAGTCTTTGTAAATAGGGAGGGATGGAGGAGTTGAAGGGAGGGCAAGGGAACAGGGAAAAATAAGAACCAAGAGAGATTATGTAAAGGTGCAAATTTCCAATGATGAATGTCATTATATTGTATACCTAAAATGTACCAGTGAAATAAAATTTTAAAAAGAAGAATGTTTCTGTTTACCCGGTCAATATTCCATGCATGTTCAAAGATTGGTTTTTATCTCCTCCGGAAGTATGTTTTCCAGGCCCCTCTTTATCTATGTACTCATAGTGTACAAATGAAATCGAGTGCATTAATTCCCAGGCTCTGCATGAAATCATACTCGTGTGTGGCCCCATCATTTGGACATCTCTGCTTGGGCTGCAGAGACAGAGACAGCCTGGCTTCTCCATCGTGAAGTATCTCTGCTATGAACTTGTTAGTAAAAGCAGAGTTTCCATTTACAAATGGCCAGAATTCTCCGTGTGGATGGCAGCCCGGAGGAGCTCCTCTTCACAGAGTCATTTAGTAACACACACAGTTGAAGGGAAAGATACAACTGAAGTATTGTGTGGCTAACCCCGTGGCATTTGTTAACATTTAAATTCCTGGGTCAAAAAGTGCTTTCCTTCCTAAGTCACGTGGCTTTGGTTACTCACTGCACCTTCCATGCTTCTACATTTTTTAAAGTTCTGAAAGAGAATTGCACAGGAATAAACATGGTACCCATTTCACCTTCCATTCACTTGTTTCTTATTAAGCAAAAGGTAAGTTACCGAGAAGCATGATCTGTGAGCCGTGCTCTGTGCTGGGCAATTTCAGTCAATTATTGTGATTAGCTCTGGAATCTGACAACAACCATGGGAAGTAAGAGTTTACATTCACTCTGAAGAGGAGGAAACCAAAGTTCAGAAAAATTAAGAAATATGTGCAGAGGTACCCAGGGTGGAAGAGGAGTATGTGCCTCCAGTGGTCATGTGTGGATCACTGGAGCTATTTTAATATGCAGATAACACTGGGTTTGGCACGAAAGGCAAGGCTGGCCAGTGCGCCTGTCCTCCTGGGCGCAAGCAAACTGACAGTGGCAGCAGCTGGTCCCTAAGGATCAACAGCTGACTGGAGTCTACACTTGAAGGTAGGGTAGTGTGACAGTGAGTCCATGGCAAGCATTGTGCATGGTCACCCACCCCGCTGTCCCCACTTCCTGGGGTTCACACCTGGGGTGATGTCCTGCCCATGAGTGGGAGTGGAAGGGATGTGCACTTAGAGGAGCTCATCTGGTAAAAAACAAGTTACACAATTAGACTTACTTGTGAGCAAAAGGAAACAAGGGTGATGGGATGACACGTCTGTAGTTGCATATACGACAGCAATATCTGTTTGCCATTAGACTTTCCTTCCTAAGGACACACCTTGAGAACATACTCTTAAGTGAAATAATCTAACACACATGTGTAAATATTGCATTGTGTCTCTGGTGTGAGAAACTGAAAATGAAAATAAAGACCAAAGGAATAAAAAATACTGTGAAATAGGAAGAAATTGTTCAAAATTGTACAGAATGTGAGATACTTTGCGAATACTTAAAATGTTTTAAGCAAAAAACAAAAGGTAGAGTATTATTAAGAAATAAGCTGAGAGGTTAGCAAGTGAAAATATATTCTTTTAGATCACGATACACAGTGTATTTGCCATTGTTATTCTCTAATCATGTTTGTTATGAAAGATTACTTTTGTCATAGAATGGCTTTCATATTGTCTTTATTAATATCTACTTGTATTATATTAAAATAAAAACATTTTTAAAAAGAAGCACGCTGCCATGGTCTGAACTGCCTCATGCAGGATGCATAGGTTAAAGAACTGAAGCTGCCCTCAAGCAGGTCTCCAGGGAGAAGCTGAGGCCACTCTCTCACAGTCTTCAAGGAGCTGCCCACTGCCAACAGTCCATGAACTTGGATCCAAGTCTGGCTCCAGTCAAGTCCCAGACAGGCCCATAGCCCTGGCTCACATCTGATCACAGCCTGGCAAAGAGCCTAGGTAAGCTGTTGTCTTAGGACGCTAAATTCATGATAATTGGTTGTGTAACAACAGAGAACTAACAGAAGTTCATTCGCAGCCACACAATTGAGTGTGTAACTTTTTAGATATTGGTATGGTCTGCAGAGCTGGGCACTGTGCCATCAACCTGTAACGCCAGCTCTCAGGCACTCAGGGAAGATGAGGAAGGAGGACTGCAGGGTAAAGGCCAGGCCAGGCAACTTGATGAGGGTCTAGCAAGAAGGGGGGGGGGAGAGGAAGAGGAGGGAGACAAGATGAGGGGGAGTGGGAGGAAGGAACAGCCATAGACTTGAAGTAATATAGTTGTCATCAAGGTCATAGAGTCCTTTGTACATTTTCAGTAGCCAATCAGATGGCCTCTGGGGCCCTGGCTGCTGCTGAATTCCTCCTCCTGAAATATCCGCTCCCTGCCCCTGCGTAACACTCCCCACTGGGTCTCTCTCTCCTTCCGGGCTGCTGTGGGTCCCCTTGCACAGGGAGGTCCCTGAAGACACTGCCAGCCCCACTTCCCCTCTCAGGGCATGTGTCCCGGGCACTCGTGCAGCCCCACATCCCTGCTCTGTCCCAAGCTCCACCCTGAGCTCCTGATTCAAAGACCTGCTGAGCTTCTTGTCTCACATGTCCTGCAGACGGCACAGACTGAGGCTCACTCACACATTCCCTTCCAGAAAGTGCCATCCACCACCCACCACCCACAGACCACCGCCCGTCTCCCAGTGCCTACCTCCCAGTAGCCACCCCCCCACCCCCCACCCCCGCCAGGGGAGTACAGAAGTCCCTCCCAACTTGCCTTCCCCTGGAGCACTCACCACACCCACCCTGTTAATCTCATCTCCCTGATAATCCCCAAGCCAATGCTCCTACCCCTGCCAGGTAGGACAGCCACCAACTCCCCTGAGGCTGACATCTGCTCAGAGGCACTTTTGAAATCCTCCTCCCCCTCCTTCCTCCCAGTCTGCTCTGCTGCCCATGGGACAAAATGACAGAAAGAGATGTTCACTGTGAAACCCTTAAGCCTCTCTGCCTCTCCTGGCTTTACCACAAGGACAGTGCCCAGGTTGCCAAAGATGCTCAGGGTCACAGCCCTTCATTAGTGGAGCTCCTTCCCATGTCTCTTTTCTCTTATTTGAAAATAACATTTATTTGTGTATCCAACTGCACACTCAAGATCCTGTATCTTATTTCTTCAAAAGGTCACCACACATGCTGCTCATAATCTTTCCCTGGTTCCAGAACAGCTCTGAGATAAAGGCCACCTCCCTTTGTGTGACCTGGTCTTTGCCTAGCTTATGGATCTCATCAGCTCTGCCTCACATTTTATCCTCAATAGAATAGAATAATTTGCAGTTTTCACTCATGCTGCCTTATGCCTCTGCACCTTCACTTACGTTGTTGCTCAGCTTTCCCCCAATGCACATCCAAGCCACGGCGCCTGTTGGGTGTTTTCTTTTCCTCCTGCAATATTCAGCTCCATCATCAGTTGTCCCAGGCCCCTTCTCAGACCTCCTCTTCCTCCCCACCCAGGGTCTCTGCTCTGTTCTTTCATGGAGCTTGGTCTTTCCTCTCTCATGCTGACTGGCTTTGGGCCCAAAGCCTAGTGCAAGGAGAACCCTGGCCCAGCTTTGTAGAGCCCTTGCTGAATTACAATTCTGCAACTTGGACAGCTCACCTGACCACTTCAGATCTCAGGCTCGGTGTTTCTAAACAGGCTTGTTAAACTACCTGGAGGAGTGTGGCAAAGTTTCAGTTAGATTATGTAAAACAAAACAAAACAAAACAAGTCTGGCAGAAACAAGTAGAATCACCTAGCATTAAGATATTTTTAGAACCACAGAAGTAGTCAACTTAAATGAGCTTGACCATTCAAACAAAAAGCACACTCTAGAAATCAAATCAAGCAAGGCAGTGGAAATTATAGAGTTAAAAGTGCGGGCCTTGGGGTAACATGCCCCAGAATGAATCCTGGATCTACCAGTTAGTAGATTCGATGGTTTCAGTAAGTCACGTATCTCTCTGTGCCTCAGTTTCCTCACATCGAATTGGGGATAATAATAGGGTTATCATGGTAATTCACTGTATTAGTGCATTTTTAACTCTTAGCTCAGTGCTTGGCCTTGGGGAAATCTTTCAATAAATAATCTATCTTTACAGTTACTATGATTAATACACTTTAATAGGAAAAGGAAGCACAAATACCCAAACTGCATAATCCCATTGGTGATGGAAATTAGAATGCATTTTTCAGTACTCAAAAAGAATAAAGACAGAACACATATGTCCAGAAATTACTAGTAGTTTTACCTGCGGGATGGGGATATAAGATGTGCTATTCAAGGTAGAATAATGTTACCCTTTATTTGAAATATTTGAATGGTTCATATATGTGATTTAGCAGGGAGATTAAAAATCAAAGTAAAATAAGCTTGGGTAAAATTCTAGAACATGGGTTTGTAAAAAAGAGACAACTTTTTAGACATCTATGGGATTATTTTTCCTGATAACAAAGCTCTTCTGGATTGTAGTTTCTAGAAAATGTATTTCTAGAAAAGGGCTATGGAGAATTGCATGGTAGAAGTACTTGGTTATCGGCTGTAGGGCAGGAAAAGGTGGATGAAATAAGAACAGAAAGCTGAGAGGGCCCAGCCAGCCCCTTCTCTAGCTATGTGAGGAGGGAAATGGGCTATGCTAACGTGAACACAGAATGAAGAGAGTGAAGGACACCCAGGAGCTGAGGCTTGGCCAGAGTGAGAACCCAGGGATCAGCGGGACCCCAGAGTCTGCCTTCACCCCTATTGCACCTTGCAGGGCAGAAGGTTCACTGGGTTCTGAAAGGCTATGGCAGTGATGGCGAACCTATGCCACGCGGGCTGCAGTGGGTACGCAGAGCCCTGTGTGCTTCAACATTGCTCCAGCAGCCAAGCATCAGATATTCAGGTTTAATTGTAGTGTTGGCACTTTGCAATTAATCAGTGGGTTTGCAGTTTGGGCATTCAGTCCCTAAAAGGTTCACCATCACTGGGCTGTGGGCTCCCTAGGGCACCAGAGATGAAATCCAAGACTTGCAGCACATGTACAGGCACACAGAGCCCAGCCTTCAAATATCCACACCCTTGGTGTAAGACATAAACTGCTTTCCTGGGGACTTTAAGGAAAATTCCCTGTCTTAAGCCTTGGCATGAATGGGAAGTAAAACTAAAAATCTCTTGGAATATAATATAAAATGGCTTCAGCCCAGTCATGCACTCAAGCACCTGGTGATAGCCGACACAAATCATTTCTTGGCGGAAACTCATTTTCAGCAGCAGATTTAAGGAATTTCTACAAAGTTTTCTTTAAAAATGAGCTCATAAGTTAAAAATAACACAAAATACAACGAAACAAGGGACTATTAGAAAGATGCAGCAACACAACAGACAGCAGAATCAAGATTGGAAAAAATGCATATTCAAATTGTCCGAGCCAAGGAATTTTTTTTTTTTTGGGAATTAATCTGTAGGGATGAAAACAGTGATCAGTGGTTGCCTGGGGGGAGAAACTGAGGCAGGGACAGGCAGGGAAGATGAAATGAGTATGCTTGGCCGCGGTGGATGTGCTCCCTGTCTTGACTGTCGTGATGGTTTCACAAGTGTACGCCTATGTCAAGCTTATCAAATTGTACACTTTAAGTATGTGAAACTCATTGTAAATTTTTATACCTCAGTGAGGTTGCTGAAAAATAAGAATTTTTAATGTGTTGCAGTATGAAAGAAAATACCAAAAAATTGATGCATTGAGAAATAGTAAAAATGAATGATCAGGTGTATTAAAAGAACTGAATAGACAAGAAAAACATTTTAAAAAATGATAACTGGAATTTAAATCTCAATGACTGCTTAACAGTTGATTAGGTACAAATGGTGAATGGTTCACTGACATGGAAAAGCAACTGGAAGAGATGGTCTTGAATGTTCCCAAGAAAGAGGAAGAGGAGGAAAGAAAGGCCAGGAAACACTGAGCATGCAGAAGGAAGGCCTAATATCTATATGTCTATGTATTATCTATCTATCTATCATCTATCTATCATCTGTTTATCTTTAGGATCCCAAAAGCACAGCATATAAGACTAACAGAGGTGTCATTTAAGAGATAATAATACCTGTAATTTCTCCAAAATTAATTAAAGACATCAATCTGAAAATTCACCAAGCCAAATAAATCCCAAACAGCTTCAGTATAACAAATCCACAGACACATTATAGTGAAAACCAGAAGAACAAAGACAAAGAGAAAATTTTAAAAGTTGCTGGAGGAAAAGAAGAAGAGATAATTTTAAAATCTGAAGGTAATCAGAGCAAAATGGAAGCCAGAAGACCTCAAATAATGTCTACCATGCACTGAAAACAAAGACTGTTAAATAAGAATTAAGAATTGTCGGGGCCGGGGATTTAGCTCAGTGGTTCTGGTGCCTGGCTCGCAAGCGCAAGGTCCCGAGTTTGATTCCTGGTACCAAAAAAAAAAAAAGAACTGTGCAAGTCAGAGACAAATTATATCAAGAATGAGGGTGAGCTTAAGACATTTTCGTAAACAAAAAGAAAATGGAGCGAGTTTAACTACTATCAGAGTTTCTCTAAAGAAATTTTAAAGGTAGAAGTCAAGTAAGCCCAGGAAGATCTGCAAATCAAAGCAAGGATGATGATAAAAAGAAGTGGTATCTGTGTGATGATATCCAATCAAATATGGGGTGTATTAAAAATATCAAAGATGTATCAGGCTTAAAAACACAAAATACCTGAATAACAATACAGAAAAATGAAGAAGAAATGTCTTAAGTTAGATTGTTCCAGAGTTTTGATACTGCTCAGGAAGGAAGTAGACATACAGTAGCTCTTGCCTGTGATAAACAAAGTATGAATCTTAAAATTTCCTGGCTCTCAATTAAAAGATAGCAAACATGGTTTTTAATGTTCAAACTAGAAGAAGGAAAAGACAACTGAAGAGAGGAAAAGAAGAAATTAGATAAAACAAATGAAGAAAAGAAAGTTACTAGACCCTATGAAGTAGACTGATACAAATTAAATGTAGAAATGATTACAGTAAATGAACAATATCAAATGCTTCAGTTAAAAGACATAAAATGTTAGAATGGATAAAGCATAAAGGTGAGTGTATGCTGTTTAGAAGAGGGATATCTACAACACAGGGGTATGGGTAGCTTGAGATCAAATGGGTGGCATAGATAGTCCTGGCAGCTACTATTCACAAAGAAGCAAGCAAGCCTACGTTAGAAAAGAAATTTCTAGAAAAAGATAAAGATCACCTCTTAATAACCAATAGCTTAGATAACAATTATATAAACCAGAGTATCTATTAGGATAATCTCAACATATATAAACAAAATCAAAACTTCAGAGTGATAGACAGACCCATCATTAAAGTTGGAGATTTTGAACATACTTCTCTAACTGACTGATTAATATGGAAGACAAAATATTTATAAGGACAAAATATAAATTTTAGCATATTTGAAACTCAGTATTGCTTGAATCCAGGTTCAAGTCTTGGCATCAGAATTTATTGGTTATGAACTCTGAGAAAGTTATTCACCTCTTTAGGCCTGCTCTATAAAAGATGGAAAATAGTAAGATTTGTGGAAATTTTATATGAAGCATTTAGGATATAAGCTGAAGAGTAATGGTTCTCTACATATTAAATGTTATTTTTAATCAAATCAATGAACATATTCAGAATACAATAGCCAACAATTGTAGAATACATTTTTTTCAAACATATACAGAACAAATAGAAAACTGGCTATATACTAGGCTAAAAGTAAATCTCATTCAGACTATATTCTATGACACCAAAATGAGGAAATTAGCACCAACATTGAACGTACATCTAGAAAATCACTATAGTTGTACACTTAGACATATATCTTTAAACAATCTGTATACTAAATAGTAACTACACTGGAAATTATAGCT
This sequence comes from Heterocephalus glaber, assembly GCF_000247695.1. Next base: position 5,989,672 of record NW_004624734.1, on the reverse strand, counting down.
ATCTATTTTGTAACGTAAGAAAAATAAACCATCTAAAATGTGGGCAGTACAGTCAGAATAGTATCTAGAGGGAAATTTATATCTTTAAAAGATTCTTCTATTAAAGAAGAAAGGTTGAAAAATAATGAGCCTATTCTCCACAGTATGAGGTTAAAAACAATATAAAAACAAAAGTTACAAAGTAGGAAATGATTTTTATAAGAAGCAAAAATTAAGGAATTTTTCAAAACATGGAATATAGAAAAGAGAGATGGTGTAAGTAATAAAGAAAAGAGAGAGGAAGTTGTAATTACCAAGCTAAAGGTATTGAAATTATAACAAGATATGAATAACTTTACACTGATATATTTTAACTTTTAGGTAGGATAGAAAATTTTTAGAAAAACATGTGATTAGTGAAGTTGACTCAACAAGAATAAAAGAAGATATGCGTAGCCTTCTAATAGGAAAGAAAATTTGCTCAAACTTTGAACTTTCCACAAAAGTATTCTGGCCCTAGTGGTTTAACTAGGAGACTCTGCCACAAAGTAAAGTCATAAATATTTCTAATTTATACAGATTTGAAAAATTACACAATAGGCGAGGACACACTTAAGTAAATTTTGTGGTTAAACATACCTGAATCCCAGAAAGACCTTATGATCACAGAACAATCTCCCTGTAAATATAGGTACAAAAACCTTAAAGAAAATATGAGTCAGTAGAAAGCAGCCCTCTATAACCTGGACCACTCATCATGCCCAAGTTGGGTCCCGTTTAGGAATGAAAGTTCAGGTGAATATTTGATGGTTTAATATTGCTCGGATCTGGAGTCCTCCATAGCTTCTTCCAGTATGAGCTCCAGAGTGGTGGTTCTGGGAGGTGGAGGAATCTGAGCTTGTGAGAAATGAGGCCATGTAGGAGGTATCCAGGTCTTGGGATGACTTTGAAGGGGATTTGGGGACTGTAGTCCTCTGTGCTCCATCTTTTTCTTCCTGGACATGAAGTGAGTGGTTTTTCTCTGTCATGAAATCTCATCACAGGCACAAAGCAATCCCCATAGACTGAAACTTCCAGAACTCTGAGTGAAAAATGAACCTTTTCTCTTCGGAGGTTTATTATCTCAGGTATTTTGTTACAGTGATAGAAAGATGATTAACACAATTGAGACAATAATGAATGTAATATGCCCTAATAAGGGCATACTACTACAGGAAAAATTATGTGACCTCCTCAATTATAGGCAGAAAGAAATATTTGATGAAAATAATACCCACTACCGAGAAAAATCTAGCAAACTAGAAGGAAACTCCAATCACAAATCCCATGGCAGGCATCATACTTACCAGAAACATTGACACAGGCCCCTTGAGGTCAGAGTTGAAAGAACGTCCTCTATTTTCCAGTCCGCAGGCATCCTTGAGCCAGATATCCTAGCCATTTCATCAAGATAAAAAGAAGTCACAAGGTTTGAAGAGTAAATAACACCTCTGACATCCTTTGTTAATAAAATGATTGCCTGCATGGAAAATCCAAAAAGACCTATTCAGATATATCATTTGAATTTGTGGCAGAGTTTAGTGAACTTTTAGATTCCCAAATCAACTTACAAAAATCAGTCATACTTTTATACACAGCCAAGAAACAGCTAATATGATCTAAATGGGTATATTATTGTGAATAGCACAAAAAATAGAAGGAACTGAGAAGTATATCTAACAAAAGATCTTCAAGGTCCTTATGAAGAAAATGAGAAAAGATAATTACTATAAGACTTTAAGGCCTATAAAAATTGAAAAAAGCCAATGTTTGGATTGGAAGATCAGCACCATACAGTGACTGGTATCATGCAAATTCTTCCAAAAGTGATCTACAGATTCATTGTAATTTATACACTATCCTAATAGATTGTGTGTGTGTGTGTGTGTGTGTGTGTGTACACATTGACAGGATGATTCTATAACATTTATGGCATTGAAAACGTTGCAAAAGGCAGGAAAAGGAAGAGTGCCTTCAATGAGATGAACAAGATTGGCTGACTTTGGCAAATATCAATAATTACTTTACTGATAGTAATTAAGAGAGTGTGATATTGTTCTTGGGTCAGACAAACCTACAAATGAAATGAGAGAGAGAGAGAGAGAAACAGAGAGTTTCTTTTAAGCAAAATTGACATTACAAATCAGTAGCAAAAGAGTAGGTTGTATAATACGTGGTTCAGGACAATTTGTTAACCATATGAAAAAAAGAGTCCTACATGACACTATACACAAAAATGAATTTTAAGTTAGGGAAGATCTGTGAAAAAAGTAGTAAAAGTAATAAATGATCATATAGACTAATATAGTCATGAATTTGTAATTCATTAAAGATCCATGGAGTTGACAAAACAGGTGCATGTATTGGAAGACCAGCACCATACAATGACCTGTATTATGAAAAGTCTTCCAAAACTGATCTGCAGATTCATTGTTACTTACACACCATCCCAATAGATTAATTTATAGTAATGAATAAGTAAAGGACTCAAAGCACAAAACTAAAAATTCTTAAAGAAAAAGTTTAATAAGTTAAAAAGGCAGCAAAATAAAGGCAAATATAAACATAAAAATGGAATACATATTTATTTTGTGTATAGTAGATACAATTTTTAGTATACAGAGTAAATAATTAACTCCTACAAATCAGTAAGAAAATACAAGTGACCTAATAGAAAAATGGGCAAAAGATATGAACAGGCACTTCACAAAACAGGGAACTCAAATGGCCAATGGCAGAGGAAGAAGTGTGATCCCCTTGAACAACAGGGAAATGCAAATTAAAACCATGATGAGATACTATTTCATACCCACCATATGGGCCAAAATTGTAAATATCTGACAATAGTAAGTTTTGGCTGTGATATGGAGCAAGGGAGGCTCTCTGAATCCCTTAAGGGGGTACAAATTGGCATGTTCACTTTGGAGAACAATTGGCCATTATCTAGCAACATTGGATCTGTTTACATCCTTTGTCCCAGCACTTCCTCTCTCAGGTGCGCACCCTGAAGAAGCTACTCCATCTGGAGACTCATGGAGCAATCAGTCCAAAGGAGCTCATCGTAGCAAAACACTGGAAACAACCCAAGTGTACACCAGCAGTAGAATATATAAGTACACTCTGGCAGAGTCACACAATAGAATATTGTTTAGCTCTGAAAACAAATGGAGCCCAGGTACATACAACAACATGGATAGATCTCAGAAACATAATAAATTGTGAGCCAAAAATCCAAAACAAACCAGCAACAACAACCACTGAAAATCAGCACACGCTGTCAAGAGAATTCATTCAGCAGGATTCCATTTACATAAAGTTCAGCAGCATGCAACACCGAACAATAATTTTTAGGAATACAAACAAGTGGTAAAGCTCTGAAGAAAATAAGGGTGCATTCAACACAAAGCAGAAGAGCCACTCACAGAAAAGGCAAGGGAAGGAGCCAAGATGGGTAGCAAAAGGTTCTAGTTGCCAAATTTATCATATGGGTGTTGTGTTGTACTTTGGCTTTTTAGACCTTATACATATTTCATAAAATGTTATGTCTGAATTCGGTAATTCATAAATAGAATTTTACATTGTATTCAAGGTGTAATAAAAGTGACATATCTGGGGTGGTGATGACAATCATTACAATACTGACGAATGTGCTATAGAGAGGGCACTGCCCACATCTCTGGGATTCTAGGGGGTTTCCAGGAGGAATGAGTGTTTAATAGACATCAAAACTTTCTTGTTTCCATGGTTAGGAAGAATCTCCCAGCCCAGGTAAGAGAGGGAAGAGGGAGAATTCTGAAGTGGGGAGGATGCACTCTGGAATGTGTGCCTGAGATCTCACCAATAGCATTTCAGAGTCTCTGGAGTTTGGACAGTCTAAGAATTAGTAGGGATTCGGTCAAACACAGCACAGTACCATGTATGTGCATCAGGGAGATATTCTGGTTAATAACAGCCTTGTACTTGAATCCTCTGTCTACCAGCTTTGCAGCTATTTGACCTTGGATGAGTCATTTCTTCACCTTGAGGTTCAGTCATGACGATTGGAATTGTGTGGACCTAAAGATGCTGCTTTGAGGGTTAGATAAACAATGCCTAGAATGCACTGAGACGAGGCTGATCGACAGTGAGGGCTGATTACGTGTTACTTTGTTTACCCTGTGAGTTAAAAGGAAGGATGAGAACCACAGCACACACAGGCGTGAGGGTGCAAGGGAGTCGGGGTAACAGAGAACAACGCCAGGCTGGAGCCCTGTGTGGTGTCACTGCAGAATAGCACTGGGAGCCCAGTGCAGAGCAGGGAACAGGTCTAAGTTGTAGGTACCTGGCCAGGCAGGTGAACATGGCCTGAGGCAGAAGCCCTTCCTAAAGGGTGTCAGGTAGGAGCGCAGCAGAGGTGAACAGGGCCCGAGTCTAAGCCTTGTGCTATGGGACATTTTGTTGTCAGGAAAACCTTCCTGGCTGCTCTGCTGCAGGAGTAGCTTGGGGGCAGCAATGTGGGAACTGATGGAACAGCCATCTGGGAGGCTGCCGGCCCCCTTGCCAACCTGCTTGGTTTACCAGCAGCCCTTCACCCGGGGTGGGGCTAGATAGGAAGGGACTCAGGAGCCGCACAAAAGCCGCGTCTTTGACAGGTTCTCTTGGTGGCTCAGTCTCAGAGCTGATTTTAAATGCAAAGAGGGAAATGGGGGCAGCATGGTGAGCGGGGTGGTGCGGAGGAGGCCGAGCTCAGATCTTATCTGGACTCTTGGGCTGTCATCGGAGCTGTTCAGAGCAGGTGCTTCAAAGCCCTCGGCATTCCCTGCACCCGGCCCGCATCGGGCACACACACAAAGTGGGCATGCATTATTCACACGGCATCGCTCGCCTGGTGCAGCTCGGCAGAGCGTTTGCAATGTCGGTCCCTCCTTCCCCAAAAGCCCATTGTTAAGAATTATAAACAAACAGGACGGAAGCCTCCACAGTCACTTCGCTGGTGCTGCTGGCGGGATCCACAGTCATAACAGGAAATCATGCACTCGCTGCAGAAAGATTTGTTCTAAGAGACGGTATGATTGCCACTGACCTAAATTCCAGCACCCCAGCCCTGTGCCTGCAGAACTTTCAGCAAAGTACTGCTGGGGAGAGGCAGATTCAACGGATCTGTAGCGATCACTTTCTTTCTGTTCTATGAATGCATTGCCACGACTATCCAGTGACCCTGAAACCTACTTCTAATTCTGCAATTGGCTCCCCCAAGGTGGACTTAAAGGGGGCAGAAGACAACTGCATGCAGGGTTTGGAGAGAGCAGAGGGTGTTGTTGGCTTTTCATTAGCGAAAGCTGATGTCACCCTTGCTGTGACTGAGCGTAGTGACAGTGAAGCCGGGTCTGGCCTACAGCCACTTCCTTCCTGTACCTGTGATCTTTGAGATCCATCACTAAGTAGTTATCCAGAGGACCTTGGCTGTGGAAACTGGGCCACATTCTTTTCTACTTTGCAGATATGCTCATCTGGGCACAGTAGCCAAATGCCTTGCCCAAGGTCTTGAGCTCAGAGTTCACTCAGCTGGCTACTGTGCACCCATGGCAGAATGCAGCTTCTCAGGCCTTTTCATTCATTCATCCATTCATGCCATCCCTAAGTAGGCCATTCTAGAGCACCTGCCTCCTGCCAGGTGTGGTGCTGGAGGCTAATGATACAGAACTCAACACAATGTAATCCTAGCCCATAAAATGCTCATAGTCCAATAAGAGTAGATAGGTTAGCTACTAAATGTGACATGATGTAATAAGAACTATAATCCAGTCGCTAGGGGATTCCAGAGAGGAGTATTCTTTTCCCGGAAGGCTTCCTTGAAGAGGTGACACAGCATTGGCCTATAACACTAATAACCTGCATTTAGCAATAAGAAAGGGGATCAGAGGTCACAAGATGTGTGAAGTCTTTGAAGGTGGATCAGCATAACCCCTGCCTTCGATCATTCATTGTGGTAGGGGAAGTGGGTGCCCCCGGGCTGTGGAAATGGCTCACGACAATGATGGGTAACCCAATAAACAGGTAGCCCTGGTGTTCAAACGCTTCACAGAAGCCATAGAATCTGAAGAACAGTTCTTTTGTCACTAGGAAGCCCTTTTACAGTTTAGGAAGCCACAGGTTACAGAACTGAAGGGACTTGACCTGTCACAGAGCCAGAGCCAGCGAGGGAGAAACGAAGATTTACACCCCAGGGCCCCAAAGCCTGGTCCAGTGCCTCCCTGAGTGCAGGAGCTCTGGAGCACTTCCCTTTCCTCACCATCCAGACAGCCTCTGGATTGGCACAGTGTAGGATGTCAGCATGCACAGCACTGTACCTTAGGAGCTGGGGTCCCACTGCACCTCCCAGCTCCTACCACACCTGCAGGGTCCTCCGCACACTCAGAGCCCTTGGGCCTGCCTCCCTGTGATGAGGGAGAGTGGAAGAGTTTTGCCGGCGTGTGCGGGGTGCTCCTGCAGAGAGGCAGCAGGAAAGAGGCGGCCTGGAGTGCACCCTCAGGAGCCCCTGCTCAGTACCCCTCACATAGGGGAGCTCAGGGAGGACCCCCCCCCGCCCCAGAAGGAACTTGGGCTCTCAGGGAGGCCAGAACAGGGGACAGGGGCCTCAAAGGCTGCTCTGTGCTCAGGTGATGTCCCAGTCAGGGTGGTGCTCTGGCCAGTGCTGGGCCAGAGTCTGGGATACCACGGGGAGGAGCCTGGCAGGCCTCCTCACACTTGGCCTGACTTCTCATCCACCTGGCCCTGGCTGTGTGGCCCTGGATGAGCCGGTTGCATCTTGCTTCCCGTTCACTGAGGTGAAGGTGGGGCTTGGCTCAGTGAGTGGCAGGCAAGGGGTTCCTGAGGGCACCCCATGAAGAGGAGGTAGGACCAGGTTCTGACCCAGCACTGCCAGGATACACTCTGTGCATCTTGGGTTAAACTTCCCTGTGCCTCAGTTTCCTCAACGGTGAACTGAGAACATTGACTTTACCAGAAGAGGAGGGGAGTCCTCTGAGTGGATTATGGTCAAGGTAGACATTTTCCAGGACTTACTTCAAACGTTCTGTTCCCTGTAGCTGGAATATTCTCCTCCGTGCTTACCACCCGCTCTTTTCTCTCCCCTAACTCATTCTATGTCTATTTTGCATTTTTCCATATCTATTTTTTTTGTTTTGCTTTTCACTGATACATGATAATTTTACATATTATGGGTACCATGTGGGGTTTCCATTTAGGTATCCATTGCATAATGATCAAATCAGGGTAACTAGGGTATCCATCATCCCAAAATTTATATTTCTTCATGATGATAACATTAAAAAGAATCTCAAAAAGCAGCTCTCATGGAAGTAGAGGGTGGAATGGTGTCCACCAGAGGCTGGGGAGGCGAAGTTGAGGGGAGAAGGGGAGAGGTTGGTCATCCTGTGAAATCGACCGGAGGAAGGAGCTCTGGGGTCGTACTGCATGGAGGGTGACTATAATTAGCAACAATGCAATGTGTATTTCACAACAGCTACAGGAGAAGTGATTGCATGTTCCCTATCCATGCTCATTCCCAAGTTCAAGTTTCCTTTTGGAATGATGCTATCCCTCCTCTCCAACAGAGCACCTTCCTTTGTCATAACTGTGCTTTGAGATCATGATTATGATGTGCACTTGCATCCCTATTAGGTGGACATCAGCCCAGTAGACCTGCACCCCACAAAGCAGCCCCTGTTGCTAGCTTGTGCTCAGGAGTATGCTCTTGGCCACAGCCATAGCAAATGCTCATGAAAGAGGAGGATAAACTGCCAGAGTAGGACAAAGGACCACCAACTTTCCAAATGGCTGCAGGAGGGGAGCTGCTGCAGACCTGTTGAAAGCTTGTTTATTCCCTGGAGACCACCAGCTTCTCAGACCAGCGTTTACCAAATCTATGGTGGTTTCACCTTATCTGTTTTAGAGTGTTGTCCCATACAGGTATACACTGCATTAATAATCAAATCAAGGCAATTAGGGTATCCATCACCCTATTAAAATAAAGTATTGCACTCCCAACAAAGTGATTGTCTTATGCAGAATGCACCAGTAATTAACCTTGCAGAGACACTCTTCAAATCACTCTGGATGTTCATTGCTAGGTTGTGCAGTTCCTCCCTCCTCTCCTGTTTATATCTGCATAACTGTGTGTGTTGGTTGTGCTTTTTAATTCTCCCTGTATATTTTGACTTTATTAATTGATTCCATCTGATTACATTAATCAAAAGTAATTGAGATGTAAAATAGTTTTCAGTTGAAGTTTTTTTAACAGCCCGAACAGTAAAGAAAAGGGGATCAGAGTCTACTGACCAAATTGTGTTAGAAATAGTTTGCTGCCCGTTCAATGAATATTTTAAGTACAGTTTATGGAACTCCAAATTTATAATGCTTCACTGATTTGCTAAGAACATATTTTATTCTAATATTTAGTTATTTTATGCTCCTCTAAAACAGGTACAGTATCTTGATAAGAGAGTAGAGAAATTAACCAAGTTATTGTGTGGCACAAGTTAAATTTGTTTTATGTGTAATACAAATCTTTAGATTTTGTTTTTTGCTTGAATTTCTAGAAATGTGAACGAATGAGGTTTTAAGTACACAGTGCTACTTAGAAAGGTTGGCTGTTAAAAAGAAGCAATGGTATATCAGCACAAGCCCTAGAGATGTAGGAAGAATAGAGAACTTTTCCCTCCAGCATCTAGTGTGGGGCTCTTCTGTCTCCAGGGAGTCAGAGGTCAAGCTTGGGCCTTTCAGACTTTTCCCTAGTGTGTGTGTGTGTGTGTGTGTGTGTGTGTGTGTGTCAGCATATGTGTGTGTATTTACATTTATACGGTACCGTGGGCCGAGCCTGAGGATGGCCCTTCAACTCCTTCCTGCTCCTTTTCTCCCCACAGACGCAGTCCGTTTGACTCACCTTGTAGACCCTGGACGACACAGCCCCCGGAGACAGTTACCGTAGCATGTCCTTCCTCGGTCCCTTCCTGCGCATGCCCTGATCAATCACGCTACGTTCTGCCTAGCCCACGTGGGCCACGTAGTGCTATTTGCCCCACCTTCTCTTCCTGTTTGCCTTCCACTATAAATAGTGTGTGGCGCTCCAGGCAGCCGTTAGCTCCCACCAGACGAGCTATGGTTCCGTCTCTTCTCAGCTATCAAGAGTAATCTTGGTGTTTGTCGTCTTTTCTTCATCTCCCCCCACTCTCCCAGGCTTTCCCGTATGCTGTGTGGGTCGCGGGAATAAGGCATTTGACTTAATTTTTTCCATAATTGGAATTCAACTAGGCATTTTGTTGCACAGTTGAATTCTTCTAATGGTCTTCTAATAGACATCAGAAACTCGTCTCTGTTAGATCGATCTATCTATCTATCTACCTGTCATCCATCTATCTACCTATCTTTTTTCCATCCATGCTGGTATTCTGTATCATGCATGCACAATAATTAATTTAATGAAGCCCACTTACTTTGTTAGCAATTTTTGCTATTATTCATAACACACACAAAGCCGTGATAAGCCTTGTGCATGTATCATATAATACAGAGACTAGCTTTCTGCAGGTGTAATTCCTAGGCCCTTTGTTCTGCCTGTGTGAGCCACATTTTCATTTATTTTGCTATGAAAACCTATAGGTAGTTTGCTACAATTATTCATGTGACTTGGGCCTGCAGCCCTGGAATATTCCATAGCCGTGCTGTGAAAGATCTTCATGTGAACCCTCCTATGGCGACATGCAATTTATTCACAGAATTCACCTGTGTGCTTCCATTGCTAAGAAAACAGAGACCCTGCTCTGTGAACTCTGCTCAGCTCTGCTGGCTGTCTACATCTTGTCCTAAAAGCAAGAAAAATTGTCAGTTTTCAATTCACTTTGTTCTAGGTTAAATTGGTAAAGATGGTGATTCTTGTTCATCCAGGGGCATTTTCTTTCTTTTAAAAACATTGTGTAAAGATGATCAGATGTCCATGCTCCCTCCCACATCTCCACAGGAGCGTCGCCTTGCCCTGTGCAGCACAGCGGCCTTGAGAGGGAACTCAGGGGTCCAACCAGACAGGCCCATTCCCTACCAGACTTTGGGCAAATGGCTCAGCATCTTTCTGCCTTGGCCTTGCCACCTCTGAGACTGCAAGTGTGGTCAGGGGTGTCGAGCCCTCTGGATAGCAAACAGCAATTTTTATTACGTCAGAGCTGTATAAAGGTTGAAAGCCTGGCTTTGGATTTAGAGAATCTTGCAGTCAAGATTCTGCTCAGCATCTGCTTTGGTGGATTATTTGGGTGACTTAATAATCCCATTCCTTCTGACAGATGATGAAATCCCTCGAGTAAATCCCAGAGTCCCCCCGTGTGCAGTGTCACCCCCTCACCTCTGGTGCTGGCTGCTCAGCTTGGCTTTGTCACCTTTGCGACAAAGACCACAGCTTTGCTGAATTAAAAATAAAGACCTAAGCTGGCAAACCGAAGTGAATGGAGCCCATTGTTTAACGTGACTTTCCCTTATCTGTACAACACATGCATAAGATAATGCTGTTGACATTTTTGTCACCGAAATGAGATGTGGACCCTTAGCACTGCTTTAGATGGAAGTCTTAGGAGGAGGCACAGCAGCTTTCTTAGCATTCTATGATAAGAAAGACACTGCTCCTGTCTGACCAGGAGGCAACTGTAGCCCTGGCTCCCTCGTTCAACCACCTGGAGGAGCTGGCATGATCTGGCCAGTCCCAGAGAGGACATGGAACTGCGACTAAATAGGACGTGAGCAATGCAGAGGAGTGCAAAGATGCTTTCCGGTGCCTTTCCTTTCATAGATGATAAAACTGAAGAAAGGGGTCACCAGGGGAGAAAGGCAGACCATGTGACTCCGTGAGGCGCAGGGGTCCTTTTAAAATACCAGGGTATATTTTGTCTAAGAACTGTCCTTTTTCGGCAGACGGTCTACAGATTGTAATTCCATGTATAACACATCACTCCAAGCCCGTACCCATCTCTTCATCTTCAGCTCTGAGTGCTTTGGACTGAGCTTCAAGTGTGCCTCATTTAAGCACATTTAAAAAGTCCCCCACACTCAATTCACTGAAACATGCAACAAAAGGAACTAAGAGAGGAAGCCGAAATCTTAGTAGTTCCCTACACATTGAGTCTGGGCAGGAAAATAAAAATAACAATAAATCCACACCTAAGCATACTTAGTGGAACTGGCAATTGGTAAAAATTAAGAGACAAAAGCAACCAGTGAGAAAAGGCAGGATGTACGTGTGGAGGAAGGATGCTATGGAAGGGGAGGGATGCTGAACTAATGCCAAGCAAGACATTGGTTGACTATGCACACAGATTTATAGCAAACAAAGTAATTATTATGAGTTTGAATTTGTATAGCTTTGAAACAACAATACTAAAATATGAGACAACAATACCATGAAAGACAGGAGAGGGAATTCAATGCTCCGTAGTCTTTGTAACACTAAAGAGAATAATCATGTCAAATAGACTTTTCTTAGTCAAATATTTATTTTAAAGGTAAGAAACTGACACAAGAAAAAAGGAAAAAAATCCATAATAAAGTTAGGGCAACAAACTCAAATAGAGGCAGAAATTAAGGAGAAAATTAAAAATGGGTAAATAAAAATTATTAGAGTATATTTAACTTTATCAGTGGTCACAGTGAATATAAATAAATGAAACTTTCTAGTTATAAGAAAGATACGTATATTGGAGTAAAATAAAAAAACTTCCAGCTATATTCTGTTTGCAAGAAACATGCATAAATGTAGTGGCACAGAAATATTGGAAGTGAAAAATTTTAAGAGAATGATAAGAAGAAACAATTTAGGAAATCCCAAGGAATCTGTGAAATATTTCTAGAGGTAAGAAGTCTATCAAAGTCACTGGATGTAAGAAAAACATATAAATAATTCACTATATTTTTACATACTAGGAGAAAACACATAGGTACCAAAATTTAAAATATAAAACTACTTAAAATAAAAAAACCTTAGTTATAAAACTAGTAAAAATTGCAGAACTTATATGATAAAAATGATGCTACACTGATAAAGAAAATAAAAGTAAATCTGAAAAAGAGAGACTTTCTTCTTGGATTGAGAAATCCAACATAGTAACAGTATCAGTTATCTACATGGTGAGAGCTAAGTTTAATGTGATTCCAATCAAAATCTCAGTGAGATTTTTTTGGTAAAGATAAGATTATTTTGAAGTTCATATGAAAATAAAGAGACAGAGAGAGAAAGGCTAGAATACATAAAACTATTTAAAAAAAAAAAAGAATAAGGTTGGGAGCACTCTGGCTACCCAATTTCCAGAATTAGTATAAGGTTATAGTAATCGAAACTGTGGTGTTGCTACAGAAATAGACACATAGATCAATGAACAGAATAGAATACTCAGAAATAAACCTACTCAAAATATGCCTAATGAGTTTTTTAAAGTGTCAAAGTAATTAATTGAAAAGGACAACATTTTCAATAAATAATGCTGGAGAAATTGTAAGCCCACAGGCAAAAAAGTACAAAAAATCCAAGTGACCTGAGTCTCACCCTTATACAAAAATTAAATCTTAAATAGATGAGGAATTTAAATAAAGAAGTGTGCTTCAGAAAAAAATCTTCAGTATCTAAGGATAAGTACACTTGACATAAACCACACAATCCATAAAAGGAAAAACTGATAAGTTGGATTTCATCAACATTAAGAACTTTTCCTCTGCAAAAAACACCGTTAGAAGAAGAAAAAGACAAGCTGCAGAGCGGGAGAAGATCTTTGCATACCCCAATGGGATAAAAGAATCCATAAAGAACTCTTAAAAAGCAATTATAAAAAAAAAAACCTAACAAAAACCTCAAACAATTCAATTGGAAAGTGGTCAAAGACAACAGAGACATTTCACTAAGGAAGATATACATACAGCAAATCAGCACATGAAACGTTCAACATCTTATTAGGGAAATGTGAATGAAATCAGCAATGATATCAGTCTATACCTATAGAAGAGCTACAATAAAAGAGAATGAAACATCAAATGCTGGTGAGGACACACCAAAACTGGGTTCCCTCATCCTTTGCTGGTGGGAATGTAAGATGGTACAGCTATTCAGGAAGAGATTTTGTTAGTTTCTTAAATTCTCAACACACAGTTACCCTATGATCAAGGAATTGCACATTTAGTTTTCAATTTATATCAGAAAAGTGAAGATTGAAATTCACATAAAGATCTATATACAGATGTTTATAGTGATTTCATTCATAATAGTGGTCATGGCTACAAAGCGAGTATGAGAACTCCTTGTATCAATGGAAATGTTCCATAGTTCATTGTACATTGTTGTTATCCTAGTCTGGGTATTAATATCTTGCATGACTTGAACATTGGGACAAACTGGATAAAGAGCACATGGGGTCTCTCTTTATGGTTTCTTAAAACTATATGTGAACCTGCAATTATTTTAAAATGTAAATGTTCATTAAAAAATAAACATGCAAACAATTTCCATCTGTTTTCTGTTTACAAGGGAAGCACACATAAATAATGAGAGAAATATTGTAGGCAAAGAGATTTAAAAAATACAGTAAAAGTACAATCCAAAGGAAAGCTGGAAAGGCAATATCAGTATTACATCAAATAGACTTTGAAGCAAAAAAGGCATGAAGGGAAAGAATCTCATTAGATAACAAAACAATAGAGACAGCTCTGCAGGAAGTTATAACAATCCCAAATCTCTGTGTTCCTAACAACACACTCTCAAAGTAGGAAAGGTGGGCAGAACTGTAATAATAATAATAGAGACATTCGGTTGCAGTGATAGATTTTAACAGTCTCTTAGGAGAGATCAGAAAGACAGAAATTTACTATGGAAAATTCAAGCACTAAAAATAACAGGCATAGGGTTGGAAGTTGTAGCTCAGTGGGAGTGTTTGCCTGGCATGTAGTAGGTCCAGAGTTTGAGCCCCAGTACTATAAAAATGAATGAATAAATAAATACAAACAAGTAAATAGGCTTGAAGGTCAGTTTCGAGAAGTTGTTTCCATCATTCTGCAGAAAAAAATAAGTGAGATAGAGCATGGTTTTTATGACAGTGATTTTCTTTGTTTCAATGGAATGTCTTTATTTACCACTGTGCCTTTACAATAGCCTTTCTCCTATAAAATGATACTATTGATGGCCTGATGTTTATTACTGTTGCTGTTTAATTTCTTTCTTCAATGGACAAAGTTCAAGTCTACCATACTGTAAGAACTGGGAAGAGATTCTGATTCTCCTGCTCTTCCTGGTTCCTCAGTGAACAGAGCGATTGGGGTCCCTGGTGGAGGGCCACTGACGCTTGCTGTGTGTGCTCCCATGACTGCGACTCCTCACTCCACGCACTTTTCTCAAGGTGACCTTCTTTGTAATGACCTTGAGGGCAATGTTATCTCCCATTCCCCATTTAACAGAAGAGTAAACTGCATTTCAAAGAACTGTGTTAACTCTTGCTACCTGAAGCTTTTCACATTTAGCATTTGATCCCCAGTTCAGGCCACTTTTTCCAGCAAATGTCTGTTCTCCTTCCATTACCCAAGTCACTGTTTGAACTGCGGTTCTCCATGGTGATGCTTTCCCATCCTGTGGGCTGCTCCATGAAGTCACACCCAGTTTAGAATAAATAACACTATTTATTTGAGGGGAAAAAAGAAAGTTTTGAGCTCTCTGCATTAAGTTCCTGTCAATATGCCTTCTCAAATTATATGCTTCTCAAGAGGAGAAGGCTGCTTTAATAAAAATAGATCCTACACGACATGTTATTCTTTATAATTGGACCAAAGATCACAAAGGGTGCACACTTACAAGATAATCTGAAAATGAACAGACAAATAATATAGTAATCACCAAATCCTTATTACTCGAAGCCTATCCTTGGCAGGAGGCCCTTTCTCCCTTGATGATCAGGCCTGACCCCTATTAATTTTAATAGGAGTTAAGTAGTCACATCAAGGGAGGTATCACTGAGTACACTCGCAGCAAAGCAACCCTGGAGATTAAGACCTCCACTTTTGGCTTTCTACTGAAAATGTGACACATCGCCTGATGCTTATCTGCTTTTAATTGTGTGTTTTGTGTGTGTGTGTGTGTTTTCCTCCCTTCTTTTTGCAGAGGAGGCAATTTGCAAATCATTGCTATCTGCCTCCCTACAAGGAAGAGATAAATTATATGAGAGGCTGTGGCGTTTGGCCTGTTTGATATCCTTTCCTGATAAATTGAAGTGCACTTTCATAATTAATACCCAATCTTTTCTGATCAACTCCAAGGGTGCTAAAGCTTGGGGATATCTGACTGTAATGAAAAACAATTGTTGTGATGCACTCTGCTTTTTCCCCCTCCTTTTTATCATTATGGTCAAAAATATGCACAGAACAAATCTAGCAGAGATTTTGTTGGACAGCGTTAGAAAGATCTCTCGGTTTTATTAAGCAGTGTCTTCAAAGATTAAGCAGAGACAGACCTGCTTCTGTGAGCTTTTTAACATGTAAGTGACATTTCCCTGCGTTTAAATATGGCTTTGTTAGGCTGTGCTTGCAATCAGAATGCAAAAAAAGCCCCGCTGTTGGAACCTGAAACCAAAAAGAAATAGATCCTCCTTTAGTTTCGCTCTTGAAATAGGAAGTCGAGAGAAAGCCAGAATCAGAGAAATCAAATTAGATTTAAAATTCCTGTGAACTCTCCAAATGCAAGATCAGGATAAACACTTCTTTCTGAACAACTAAACCAAACAAAGCAAGACACCATTTAATAAGATTTTGTGACAGATAAGTGAGTCTGTATTTATGCAGGACTTCATGGCTGCAGAAAGAATTTAGAAAATTAGCTCACAAATTCCCTACATAGGCTGACTTAGGTCAGGCAACAATTATTGAAATAAGACCATGTTGCAGATAAGGAAATTGAGGCTCAGTAGGTGGGCATGACTTCTCAGGGCAGAGCTGGGGTCAGTGTGCAGATCTGCTGATTTCGGGTGGATTTCTCTTTCCACAACAGGAGTCTCCCTAGTATTTCATGGTGACTCAGAAGTCACTAAGTACATGTGTGATTTAGACAAAACAGAGAAGAGGAAAAGCCTATGTCAACCCATTGGTGAGCCACTTCCATTCGTCTTCCATCTTTTCTTTCCAGAACACCAGCCAGACCCCTGGCATCTTAGGGTTACTGCTGGGACCCGATGCTCCCGCTCCTGTCCTGCTGTTTTGATTCCTGGCTCCTCTTACATTCACAAGCCCAGGCTATCAACCATGAAGTGATATATTCCTGTCCATGAAGACAGACCAGAGAACATGCTCAGCTCTGGAGCAAACAGCAACTCGGAGGACTGTCCAGAGAGCTGTGGATGTAGATGCCAAGGTGATTTGTTTTTTTGTAAAAGAGCTGAGCTTCTGGAAAAGACCACAGAGTCATGTGGCCTTACCCTTACTAGAAACAGATAATTATTTTTAAGTTCCTGATTCATGGGGAAAGTAAATAAGGCCAAACTGAGACTTTATATTTCAATGTGCTTTCCATGAGCTGAGGGAGATTTTGTGATTCCTGTGATATTCTACAACATGAAACCATCCTTCCAAACACCCAAACCTCTACTATTATTGTTCATATATTCATTGAAAACCTGCTTGGGGTAAAGATCTTATCTGCTATGGAGCTTACTTTCTAGTAGAGACCGAAGCAAGACGTAACACGTAAGTTTAAAATGCAGGTGCCGGACGGTGGTGCAGAGAACACAACTCAAGGGGAGTGGACAGAAAATGAAGAGTGGGTTTGTTTCAGGAGATGTCTCCAAGGAAGTGGCATTTTGAACAGTGACTTGACCAAAAAGAGCAAACCATGTAAACAAGGAGGGAAAGGGCATTCTAGGAAGAAGACTAGCAGGGTGAGGACATTGTAGGGTTCACAGCTATGGTGCACTGGGAGCACAGCGTGTTGGCCAGTGAGAGAGGGCTGGCTGGGACCTCAGAGCCTTTGCAAATGCACCCACAAAAGGACATCCCAGACTGCCACCACCGAGCTTCGTGAATTTGGGAAGTTTATTTCTCCCTCAAGCTTATAACCAGTAGAAGTAGACCTAGGGTGCAGATCCTCAGGCCCAAAGAGACGTGCTTTGTTGTCCACATGTGGTTAGGGTTAAATGCTGGATGTTCCCGAAACCTATGCTAAGGACCACGGACTCTTGGCTGCAGGGTAGAGAGTTGAATAAAGCATTTTGTTCCAGGAAGTGATTTGATGGAGGTAGAGGTTTGATTCAAAGGTAAGTAAATGCTCACAGGAGGTCAGTTTAGAAGTAGCCAGTTTTGGGTTCCCATTGGCTCAGTGAGAACAGTCAGAGGCAGGTGTAAGAAATGAGGTTTGGAGAAAGGAACATTCAGAGGAGTTGCCAAAGGCAAAAAAGAGGCCAGGCACATGCAGGTGGCCTTGAAATCTCACATACATCAAGAACTGAGAGCCACACTGACCGGGACCCAGGGTGAAGAGCAGCAGCATGCTTGGGGATTGTGTGGATGAACCAAGTTTGGATTGCACAGAAATTTGTCTCTCGGAGATGACAATACATAGTGGCTAACCTTAGAATCACATGCTGCTCTGAGAATTAAAACCATCACAGCCTCAATGGATGGATTAGTCCTTTGTTGGCACAAACCCACTGAAACAACTTACAAGTGCACGCCGGGACTTGGGTGTAAACTGAATCCTGATTCAGGGGATCAGCGACCCTCTCGGAGAGTTAGGAATGCAATGAGATTATCACTCAAGAAGTGGATGCTTGGTGGATTTTGTCACATTGATCAGGGATAAAACCTTTGTGATCAGTTGGAGGATGAGCAACCTAGGACAGAAAAAGGGCAAGTCCAGCCTTCTAGATCCCCCAGTGCCCATAAGAACTGTGCCAGTGAAAGCAGCCCTTGCTCAGAGCTTTCTGTGGTGTGAAACTGTCCTAGCCACATGTAAGAATCTCCTACCCACTCTTTGAGCCCCGATGCTCTGCTCACTAAACAACCTCTGAGTCCTTGTGAGAATTTGGATCAACATGAGCCTTTTTTTTTGGTACCAGGGATCGAACTCGGGTCCTTGTGCTTGTGCAGCAGGCAGCAAAACCACTGAGCTAAATCCCCGGCCCAACATGAGCCTTTTGTCGCTGGCTGGTCAATCGCTCCCTGAAACTGAATCAATTGACATTTAGGTAGCTATACATGTGACTTTTTGAGCTTGGTTAGTATGAGTCCAGCCATAGCACATGGCCAACTTGCTTGAGGTTCTGAATGTGGAACGGTGAATGGCAAAGTCTGGCTTGAACCATAGTGTATTCATGGTTTGCTATTTCTAGAAATCTTCCTCTGCCACCACCTTCTCTTTTTCAGGTGATGGTGCTCTTGACCTCTTTGGGATAAGTCAGCTCCCTGTGAGTTTCCCAATAGGCAGATCTAGGTTGTGTATGTTCACTTTCTGTCATCCACACAGGAAGGACTCATTACTGAACGAATGAATGGATATGTGTTTACCTTTAGCCTATAAAGGTTCTAATTTGATGTCATGTTTGTGCACGAACTATTAAATCTAAATCTTTGCTCCCACCAAAATTAGCCTTAGTAGAAGCAAGAGCTTTCATAAATACTTCTTGGTGTTGAAGCTACACAGCCCTTTATTAATGACTCTTCCAGGCTCTCTTACTGTGCTCAGATTGGCAAAGAAGAGTTCTGTGCTCACAGAAGGTAATTCAAGAACAATTAAAAGTTGATTTCATACATATGAGATGTGTGGACTGGGGGTAGGAATTTTGGATGTCTTACAAGAGTGTGTCATGTTTCATCTTCTGCTTTGGGTTTATGGGGGGCCTGCCTGAAGCCACAAGCATCTACCACATCCCTTTCACTACACATCATGTAACAGAACCATGTTCTCATTCAAAACTACATCTGCAAGATCATTGTGCAGAAAGAGGTCCAGGTTTTCTAACAACCCCAGCTCTGACTGGAGAGTCTTAGGAGAAACTCAGTAGCTAATTAGAAGGTGTAACAGGTCATCTTTAACCATGAACAATTGAAACAAAATAGATTGTTAGTTCCCTGATGGGAGAGGTGGTAGCTGGAGGTTCATGAGCTTATGTAATGGTTGAGCCTTTTTTACTTCAAAAACATGCAAACATAAAGCTACATTCCCCCAACCCCAAAGTACAGCACCCACTGATAAGTATTATTCAGAAGGCTTTCTTTGTTTTGCTTGCTTGCTGCTTTTTTTTTTCACAGCAAAGAAAATGCCTGGATACTCACAGAATTTCTCCAAAGTCCTGATCATAGGAATACCCAAGCCTTCCTGGAACCTGTGCCACCTCAGGGTAGCAACGTGGCAGCTGCTTCTGCCCCACGGCACAGCTGGCTTTGAGCAGGAAACGAGGGAGACCTTCTCCGCCGAAAACTACAGGGAGTTTTTGGTGAGCAGAATGCAATTACCCCAGCTGGAGAGGTGCCAGGGAAGAGAGTACACGCCCGACAGTTGCAAAGGCATTGGGGGCTCTCTGCCCCGTAGACTGGATTTTAAACAGAGGACAGAATGAGAATATAATGACCATCATCTTAATAGCTCTAAGGTAATGATGATGATGCTAATCACTATAATATATTCAATGAGGACTCTAACTTTTCAGGATTAAGAGTGAAAAGTCCTAGATTCTATAACTGAAAACACTGGGTTCATAACAAAAGATATGCCTGTAGTCATATCATTTTATTAAGTTCTTCAAAATTGTTGACACAAGTAAACAAATTCTGGAGCAATGGCTAGCATCTGCTTTCCTGGTGAACACTGAGCCCCTGGCTGCCCACACTGGGCTCGGTCTGTGGCAGATTGGATTCTCTTTACAGGGCGTGTACTTTGGGGTTTCATAAATGCTTTTTACGAAAACTGTTTTCTCTGCACACTTACAGTAATTTGAAAAGCAGTGTGTGTTTTTTTAATACCCAGCTTACAGATGAAGAAACTGAGGCCCAGAGAGATGATCTGATGCCTTACAGGCACAAATCAGTAAGCATGAAAGCAGTTCACACTTCATCACCCATCCTCAGCTTTCACTTTTCTCCCAGAGAAAACTCAGATAATGCATGTCATTCTTCCTTCTCTAGAAATGCTAATTTATGTTCCTCAACATATTTTTTAGTGCCGGATTTTAAAATTATGTAAGATGTAGCTTAGAAGTCGGAGCCATCAAAAAGTTCAATCATGACTAGTTGACT
Organism: Heterocephalus glaber; assembly: GCF_000247695.1. The sequence continues at coordinate 5,969,386 of NW_004624734.1, read as the reverse complement.
AGAAAATATATTTGATAATAAAAATTCAGTTCGAAAAAATGGATTACATAATCCATTTTGCTAAACATAGCCTGCAAGAATCTAATGAGAGTCAACTCTGAAATCAATCACTTGAGAAACTAAATTGTTAAAGTTCTTGTGAAGTAGTTTCCTGATAAATGGCATCCTTTGACAGAGCGTCTGGGTAAATACGGAGCACTCATGATTGATCCTCACGAATCTTGGGTTATTTTTAAGAGAATATTTCATTTTTATATTTATATGTGGTTGCCATGAATGACAGACATGGATTCAAATTCCAGTTCCACCACCGCCTTGGTGACCTTGGATGTGGTCCTTCGTTCTGCAGTGAGACGGCAGGAGGTAGAAGAAGGCTGACATAATATGCATAGCTGGGATGATTAAATGATATGTATGAAAATGCTCAGGGTGACATCTGCCACATAGCATGTGCTCCCAAGCTCTAAAAAAAACATTTCCTAGTATTATTTACAGTTACCTACCTTCAATCAAAATAAAATACTAGGAGAATCACAGGTCACACTTCTCTATAAAGATATTAATTTTCGTGTTAAACCTTGAGACTTCATTTGGGCATTTAAATCGAAAGGCTGAATGAACTAAACCGCATTTAGAGTTTGCAGATATAAAAAATCCTTTGAAAAATAGCAGCACAGCAGAAAAATGTTTCAAATGATCAGAGGCACAAAGCACTTGAGTGCTATAAAACAAACAAAACAAAATAGAAACAGTCTCTTTCTATTTGATTGATTTTCAGGCTTCATTTGTTTATTTACCTAATATTTGTTAAATGTCTATTAAGTGACAGACAATGTGCTAGGTGATGAGAATGTAAAATTTTTTAAAGGAATCAGGACAAATAAGTGTACTCTGATCTCAGGAGACTTACCAGATAACTGTTAAACAGATGCAAAGACAAATGATTTTCATATAATAATTGTATTTATTTATAAGTGCTAGTAACTTAGGGTCAAATCACTTGGAGACTCTTTGAAGATGTTTAGATAATTTCCAGTGTCTTCAAACGTGAGAGATCCCAGGTCAGGGTTGGAAATCACCAGCTGGGAGGGGTGCTTCTGCCTCCTTGGGCATCCTGGGTCTTCTTTATTGTTGTAATCTGGGGCTTCCCTAGCTTAGCTAGGAGGGCCCTTCACGAATGAAACCTGTGTGGAAACAGGTAACGCCATTTTTAACATCCACACTGCCCTGCCAGGTCCTGCTTCACATAACATCTGTGAGAGATACATGGGACCTTGGGTTCAAGTTGTCAACCCCAGGCCAGGCCTAGAGTACTCAATACAAAGAGGATTGGGCTTCCTCATTGGGAAGGTCCAAGTGTTTTAAGAATTAAACCAGAAGTGTTGGTTTAATTTCATTTCATGACTCTGTATGAGAGATGGTGTTCTGGGTTAAAATAGAAGGGAAAACATCTTCAGGGCGCTACCAGTTCACACATCACCCCAGGCTCTTATCCCTTTCTCGTCATGGCAGATAAAAGGAAACAGAGTCAACAACAGAAAAGGAAGGGAGAGGGAAACAAGAGAAGAGAAACTGCAAGTCTGGAAGGCTCCACTCCCTGATGTCACCTGAAATCTTTGTCTACAATTAGACCTTGCGTTCCTCTCTCAGACCCGCCTCCCAATTAACTTGGTCTGCCTGTGTCGGTGAGCTTCTGCAGAAACACCTTTCTGCCTCTTGACTCTGTTGGAAAATCCTACCTTTAAATGTGTATCTAAATTTCTTCCTTTCCAAGTTGCAACTTGTGACCTTTAGGAAAATTTGCGATGTTCATTATCTGTTTAATTTACAACTAGAGTCTTATTCCATTCTTGAAATGCTTTTGGAAACTGGAGAAATATGGTCTCAAAATGCAAAATTGTCTTGTTGAATCTGCAAGTACTCATCTGCAGGGAGAACATAGGATAAGGAGTTAGCAGGGGTGTATTTAACAGACTCTTGCTATGTGTTCCAGGAAATAACCGGACATCTTTAGGGTTTTTACCTATACAATGAGTGGATTGGTTCCTAGGCATGTTTCAACAATTTTCTCATCAGTAACAGACAAGGTTATTGGCCTTGATGACTCACAAAATCCTTATTGATCCAACGTCATTCTTGTATGATTTCTTCATTTCATGAGAGTCTTTGGCTGTAAAATTCACCCTTTCTTCCCCTCAACTTATGAGCTATGGCGCAGCCTGCTTCCTTCCATTTGCTGGAAATCAGGAGTTGTCAGATGGTTTTGTGACACTGGCATAGATGAAGCTGGTCTTCCATCATAATAAACTAAAGCAACGCTAAACCAAGTTGCACGGAGACACGACTATATTTGCACGTGCATATGTATGTACACACAAAGAGACTATGGTAGTTATGGAGTCATAGAGATACGATGGGGACATTTTTTTTTACCTTTTTCTTCTTAAAAACCATTAGGATCAGATTTGGCACGGAACTGTGGCATTTCTGTTAGGATACGGCAAATGGGGGAAATTAAATCTGACTTGGAAACAAAACTGGTATAATGTGCATAATTTACATAACCTCTTTTGTGTCAGTAGAAGAGATTGCGTTTAGCTGGAAACGGGCTTTTAAAAAGGTCACACAGCTTTCTCTCATTTCACTACCCCTTCCACAGAGCCCTTTCCAGAGCCCCCAGAGTGGAAGGTTTGAAGCCTGAACACCAGGCTGCAGGCCACACCCCCTTGCACCCTCATCCCAAGAGTGCACCATATTTTCCATTTCTTCAACTTGCACTGGCAATCTGTTTTAGCATAATTTACACATTTACACATTTTAGAGAGCAAGGCACAGTCATGCAACTTAATTCCCCAAAACATAAGCACTGAAGCCTGCTTCTGAACATTGGCTCTGCAGAGCATGTCTAGGCCTCTGCAGAAACCCAGCCCAAGACACATGCCCTTTTGGAATCAGCGTCCAGGGTACCCACTGCTTGTCCCTCTCCAACCCCATTGTCTGGAGTGGCGATTTATGGTTGTCCTTTAAATGGTGATTCAGGGTCTGCCTACCTGAATCCTAGGTTCCTTCTGCCTTCCAGGTGTTAGCATTGGCAGCCACTGGAAACTGCTGAAGGACTTGCTTCAGAGTGTGAGGGAAGCAACCTTTCGATGAAATGTCATTTGATAGAATCCTCTCCCAGCGCCATTTCTTTTAAATGGACTTGTAGGAATCAGGGAAAATAGGGCCAATGCCTTTGGGCAGGGGCACCTTGAACTGGCGAAACTTACCTCTCTCTTCCTGGCCCAAGGCTGTCCCATTGAAGACAGACCAATGCCCTGGGGCGCCAGTTTCATCTCTATACAGAGAAGACACACAGTTCTGTAAGAATCTTGCGGAAAGGAATTAGCTAGGGAATGTCTACAGAAGAACGTGGGCGTGCTTGGAACTGCGCCGATACCAGCTTCCTTCTCTTCTCCTTACCAGTGGGACCGGGTTCTCTGGACCGTAAAAAGGGAAAAGACAAATCATTTGTAGAACAAAGTTATGTCTTGCATCTCTGGAGCGGAAGACGCTGTTTGTGACCCCCTCTTCTGACAGCTGCTTTCCTACGCAGGATAATTGAGTTTCTCTCCTATTCAGTCAGGTCGCTTCCTTAAAAATAGTGATTAAAAAAGATTTACTGGAGGGCAGGATGACATTTATATGGACTAGAGGCATTTTCTTGTTCATTTTGTTTGGGGAGTAACCTTTCTGAAAGGGTAGATTTAATTTAGGGAACACTTCATTAAGCGGGAACTGATCACTGGAAGGAATATTTTGCAATGAAAAATGCCATTCCCAAAGAAGGGTGTTCTCAGCCCCACAAAATCTGACAGTTCAGGGAATTGAGGATTTGAGGAGGTGGAGCAAGCTCCTTTGAGTCAGTGGTTCTTGAATTTCTTTTCTTTTCTTTCTTGCTGTTTTTGCCCGTTTTGATTTTGAATCATTGGCGGTGCAGCAGTGACTACTTTCAAGCTGCTGGAAACTTTTGCTGAAGTATTCGCGATCAGGGTCACAGAGAGACACTTTTAGTGCTGGTCCATTGTTGGGTATGTTCTAAGAGTGACTGATTGCTCCCCCTGCCTGAAAACACTCACCTCCAGTCACTGGAACTATTTTGAGATCTTTACGGATTTGTTGTCCGCAGGGTCTCTGAGGAAAACTCCAAAGTCTAACAGAGAACTTCAAGGAAGAGAATTGACCCTGTTACTTCAGAACAGCCCCGGCGGGTAACAGTAAGACACTAGCAGCGTGTATTAGCTGCATCTTTTCTCCTTGCACCTTCTACTAGCTGAGCACAGCGGTGGTTTTCGGTGACACTTGGGTTGTCTCTGGCAAGCTCTGCCGCATGACAAGTTTTTCTTCTATTTTCTTCTCCTGCCCTTGTGTTCTGAGGATCTGTCAACAGATTCCTGTCTTGTACTTTTGGTGGCCGAGTGTTCTCTGATGGCTAAATTTCAAAGAGACTTTTTAAGCCAGGTTTGCAAATATCTCTTTATCCCTCTTTCCTGATCTCTCAGTATCTGCCCAGGCACCCAGTGTGAGTCTGCCACCCCTGGGGTACAGCACCAAGCCCAGGAATGTGAGGTCTTCAGGATCCAGCTCCCCAGTCCATGTGACTGCCTGTTGTGAGCTGCCTTACACTGTGTGCAATATATTACCATTGTCCATGTTTCAGTGAATCATTTCCTACAATGGGACAATTTCTCTAGTAGATGCAAAATGTGATAGGGTTTCTAACCAAACACTCTACCTCACACACTGAATCATGATGATTTTAAAGCATTTCTAGGTCAGAAAATATCCTGAATATAAGCTTTTATCTTTCTTTATAAATTAAAATATTTTAAAAATGAATCTATTGCTTAGGGCATGTTTTAACAAATTATTCTAGGCAAAAGTTACAATTTTTCCTATCATTTGAATTTGCAGAGATTAAAAAAAAATCTCAAAGCAGAAGAAACACTCTTATGTGTTACTTGCAGGAGGGAAAATTGTGTGCTTTTTATAAAGGGCAATTTGCCAATGTACATCAGGAACATTAAATATGTTAGCACCCATGACCTAGTAACCCTATTTTCAGGAATCTATTCTGAGCAAGTAATCCAATGTACACAGCTATTTCACATGAATTGGTTTATTTAAGCATTACCTGCAATCATGAAGAAAAGGAAAGGCAACTAGAAAATGCTCCAAATAGGTGAATGATTAGGTTAAATGTTGTCGATGTGTATTAGGTTACGTTAATAAAGAAATGTTAACGATACAAGGAAAATGTTTATTGACAACGTGAAAGACAAAAGGCAGAATATACGGTTTGATGAGTGTTTTGAACTGAACGCTAGAAAATATATATGCATCGAAGGTGAAGAGACCTCATGCCAAAATGTTTATTAGTGATGATTCTCTGATACTGAAGTTACCAGCCATTTCCTTCTTCCTTTTTATGCTTTGTGTGCTATAAACATACAAAATCATTTTTAAAATATTCTAAATAGTAATCATACATTGGCTTAAATTGTGTGTGAATGCGTGTAGATGAAGACTCATTTTTTTTTTTTTAGAAAAATAAAATATGTCTAGCAATAAGGATGAAACAAAGAAAGACTTGGGCTAAGTTCACATTTTTCAAACCAACTTGTGCTTCTAAAATAAAATTCTTCCTCTCCACACACTGGGTTCCTGGAAGTTGACCAAAATCTGCTCAGTAATATTAATTCCACTTAAAAAAGGGAAGAGAGCATATTGAGTTACACGCGCTTAGGGGCTGGGTGCTTGGAAAGAATCAGTTGGTGAGGACCGAAGTGATGTCGGCATGTTTCTATTTGCATTTGGAAAACTGACAGATAATTGAAAGGAAGCAGTGAAGGAAATTTCTCAAAGGAAGCCCACCGAGAAGCCAGCAGAGTCCTGCCCGTGGAGGTGCCCAGGTCGGCGAGGCTGGAGGCAGAATCATCTAGAACTGCACGCTTCTTCGGGTATGTGTGGGTTCTCCGTCTGCTCTCTTGGATCAGAAAGACCTCCGCCTTGCCCTGCAGCTAGGGTGCAGTGCCCTGTACTCAGAACCACCTCATTCTCTCCAATGACAATTTCTACAATATTCCTGATACCTTACACGCAGGAAATCATCAGGACAGTGATCCATCCTGTTGCCTTTCAAAGTGCCCACAGAAAACAGTCATGACAGATGTTATTTTTAATAAATTTATTAGCCTTTTTATTATAAATGATGGTAGTACTTACTACCTTCTGTACATTCTCAATATGCATATTTTGACATAATCACGATTGAACAGTGGTTCAAAGGTTGTAGGCATGCACAGAATATGTACACGGATAGAGTTAAAAGTGGAATAACAGCAGTGTAAAAAGGGAATTTGTTCCTAATTTTTTTAAAAACAGCAAGAGATAAAGAAATCTTGTAGAGGGAGAGGGAGAAAAGAAGGGATAAAAAGAAAGAGAGAAACGGGGAGATGTGGCAGAGAGAGAAAAAGAAGAATCAAAAGAAACTTGGGTAACAATACCATGCACTTTTTGTTGGTACTGCATAAGATGAAAATAAAACAGGGCGGTGACAGTGTAAATCTGAATTTACCACTGCACTGTGCCCTCAGGGAAGGGGGAGGTTGCTGGGAAGCAAACCGAATTTATCCGAGAACATTGGTTTCATGTCTGTGTTCTTTAGATCCCAGCTTCCCACAAAATGTATTTATTTAACAAATGTCACCCAAAACAGCTTGGTAGCAGATGAGGTTTATTTAATGGCAGCAAAACAGGTGAAACATTCCCTACATTTTTCGTCTCTGTTTATGTTTCTATCAAAAAGAAAAAAATTGAGCTACGTACCGCTCTTTACTCTCTCAGAGTCGTGGCATGTATGGGAAAATAGCACAGATTTTGCTTAGTAACTGGCTTTGAAAATACTAATCTCTGTATTTTCTCAAAGCAATTTATGATTTTTCGGCTGAGAGGACAGGATCATCAAATCCAGACTCGACTTTATTTTTTATTTTATTTTATTTTTCAGTACTTTCTCTTTGAGATCTGCTGTCCAGATTTGGCAAGGTGCTAAGTTCCTTTAAGTCTATGTTCTCTTCCCATTTTAGCTTCACTAGGCTTCGGAGTGGCCTCTCAGAGAGGAAGGAAAGCACCCATGTCTTCCGCAGCAGCCCTTTCATCTGTAACCTTTCTCCAAGTGAATGCTAATTGAAAAAGAAAGAACACCACTAATCTTGGAATTTAAATGCATTTAACAAAACCAATCTCACTGTAAATTGTTGTTTCGCCATTCCCTTTTCCCTAACAGATGTCGAGAAACTGCAATTCCTATTAAGAGCACTTGACGGTTTACTCGGCACGGAACTTCAGCCCCAGCCTGCATCAATCTAAATGCGTTTCGAGACGTCAGGCCCCCGAAAAGTGCAGACGGTTAGTCAGTTATTTTTAAATGTAATCTTCACATAAAAGAATCATAGCATTTTCCCTTTCACTTTGTCATCCCTTCTCTTCTTTAACGATGGCATTGAGCATAGGAATAGAAGAGAATTTTTAGGACCCGTTTCATTTAAGTTGAGTTTGGTGTGAGCTGCTAATGGCTTTGTCGTGGGGGTCGGAGACATATTAGTCAAGATTATGAAGTTGATCGGGAAAGAATGCACTGTCCAGTGTTGTAGCCCAAATGTTTGGCATCCGGACCAGAGGTCTGCTTTCTGCAGGACATGCACCTTCGCGGTGCTCCTGGAGACAGAGCTGGAGAGAGGGGGCTGAGGTGAAGGAGCCCTGGGCTGGGATCCCTGACGTGGTACCAGCTGGTAGATGGGAGCAAGATGAACTCGGTGTCCACATCTGAATCCAGACGTCCCCCACATTCACTTGGCCAGAACCTCAGATTATCTTACCGTAGCTCTCATTTGTTTAAAAGCACTTGTTTGACACTTGGCACCCAGAGTACACATACGACACAGCCAAGCTGCGTGACTCTGCAGAGCCGGGTCTTCCCTGCAGCAGGTCGCCGGGACCTTGTCTCACCAGTATCAAGCTGAACAATTTGGAAAGACCATGTTTTCAAAGATCTCTGCGTCCTGACATGTTTTCCCTTTCCGGTGCACTGTCTGTTCCTCTTACTAACTTATTAAGGATGAGAGAGAAAAGGTGCACAGAGGGAGTAGGAACATCAACTCAAATCTGCCAAAAGCCTCCTCTGTGTAGAGCCCAGTAGGGACCCGTACCTGTGCGGGGTGCCTGGTGATTCGCCAGTACAGCGAGCTTGCTGCAGGACTTCCTCCCTGCTGCACGGTATCTGGGTGTCTTGGCTTGTATTCAACCCATTTTCTAGATGAGAAAACTGAGGCTCTCAAAGGCTGATCTGACCCCAAATCTAATCTGTGGACCTGAAGCTACTTGCCAATCCATGTGGGCTTCTAGTGCTTTCTCTTTTCACTATTTAAAAATATATTTTAGAGGTAGTTAAATATATCCTAAGTCTTCTAGTGCCTGGTCAGGATCCAGAGGGCAGAAGCTTATCCTGACTCAGGTCTGTATGGTCCCGGGATTCTCCCCCTCCGGCTACCTGTGTACTAGTGGCTGAGTGACGGATTGTGGAATTGTCAGAGTGGCAGCCTCACCTGCATCTTGGGTGTGATGTTTCAGCACATGTTAGTCATGCTGGGCTGGAATATAAAACATGCCCCATCCAGGGGCATTCGTGTCCTGGCCCCCAAGCCAAATAGTCTGTCTGCTTCAGGTGGAGAGTGGATCTCCCTGGGTGCTGGAATCTGGCAGGTCTGGTTCTGGACTGATCTCTCAAGCAGCCTCAGGAAAATTAGCTTGAGTGCAGCTAAACATAGCTGTCATCCTCTGGGGCAGGGCAGTGGCTTGTCTGGCAAATGTGGGACAGTTTCCAGGCTAATCCAACAGAAGTCAGAAACTGGGGACAGCCAAGCACATTGGCTCTGACTGCGGCACTGTGAGCTTTTCTTATCTCCGGGTTTGCCCTATCTTGGATTTGTTTCCTGCTTCTCTTTGTCTCTCTGTCAAGTTTCCGGCCTCCTCTCCCTTCTACTGGCTTGTTCCTGGCCCTGGCTCCTTTTATTTCTTTTCAGCCTTTGTCTTCCTTCCTTTCCTCTCTCTCCTTTTTCTCTCCCTTATTTGCAAATCTGCTCTTTCTTGGTGAGAAGTAGCAAGGAAACTGCATCCCACAGAGAGACAGAAGGACCTGGCCCCTTCCGAGGAGCTTAGGATGAGACCAGTGTGGTGGCTCAGAGACTCCGTCCAGTGCAGAGTACCCGCTGGGTTTCACGCATTCTGACTCGATTTGACACTTAGCGTCCTCTGCCTGGGGCGGAAGTGCCCAGCCCTAAGTCTACCTGGGGAAGCTGAAGGGGATCCACAGCGGGGCTGTCTGCTCTGTGTGCACAGCCAGGTGCTGCGGGCAGACTTCTGCTCTATCCTTTGAGCTTCATGACAGTAGAAGGTACTGGGAGTCAGAGGGACACTGAGATTTAAAATCCTAAGATAAGTTAGACTGATCCTTCTTCTCGTGCAGGAAGAAACCAAATTTCATAGAGTTTGAGAGACTTTTCCAGACTCAAAAATAAAATAAAATAGGCGAAAAGGAAAACCCAAATCCAGATCTCTTGATTTTCACCTTTTTTTCCTCCCTATACCGACTATTTCATAGAAGGGGAAGAAGAAGGGAGAAGGTGGGATCAGAGGAGAAGGAAGGAGGAAAGCAGAACCGAGGCCCTAGCAGGGTGATCCTTAACAATCCACAGGCTGAACTACGTGCACTGAATTGGGAATTAAAAGACCATTATGATCCCAGCACTCTGGGAGGCTGACAAGTTCAAGACCAACATGGGCAACTTAATAATTTAGTGAGATCCTAACTCAAAAAAAGGGTTGGGGATGTAATTCAGTGTGAAGGCTCTGAATTAAATTCCCAGTACAACCACCACCACCACCACCACCACTGAAAAAGAGAAAGTCTTCTCCAGGCTCAGTTTCCTTTCCCCAGCAGCAGTTCACAGCTTTCCCTCCTTTAGAAGATCTAGATTTAAACTTAAGCCACCTCTGTGTGTTCCTGCTTCACATTCCACAATTTTAGAGCCATGAATAGTTCAGTTCATGCAAGCAGCTCCCGAGTTACCCATCACGACCCCATTTTACACATGGGGAGGGTGAACTTGCTGCCTCCTCCAGGTGAATCTTCATCCCTCCCGGGCAGGGAACACAGCTGAGCTTAGTGGTGAAGAACACAAAGTGAGAAATCAGATGCACTTTTCTCAAATTCTGTTTATTTACGTTTTTACCCTTTCTATTCTTCTCAGCCCTAGGTAATGAATTTGAACTTCAGCTTTCTCATCTGTCTGTGGGAATTAGGAAGCTGGGACTGCAGAAGTAATAGGGGCTAAGTAGTAGGAGCGCGGATAGAAAGGCATCCAGCCCTGCACTGAAGGAGACGGCTACCCAGGAAGCCAAAGCAAGAGAAAAGCGCGGTGGGCACCTGCTACTCTGCAGCGTGGAGCTGGGTTCTGAAGGTGGGTGAGCAGAGCAGATCAAGGAGGATAAAAGGATCTTCCTACATCTGTAATTTCCCTCTCTCCATTCAGCAGACTCAAACTGAGCCCCTACTAGGTTTGAGTCATGCTTCCTGGGTTTGAAACTGTCGGAATGCTTGAGAAAACAACAACACAGAAACGATTACCAGTGGGTGCAGAAACAAGCAAGTTCTTAATGAGGCAAAAACAGTGGCTGGCGGAGCGGAGCTCGCGTCCTGGAGGGGCTGACGTTCCCACGCGGCCCCAGCCCCTCCTGTGCGGCTCCCAGTGTGTAGGAGCAGAGAGGAGGCACGGAAGGAAGCGGGTGTGCTCAGTGCAATGCATGCAGTATCTGCCGAGGTGGCTGATCTGCAGCCTTCCCAGAGAAGATGAGGACAAGGCAAGGGAGGTGAGTTGATTACAGGAATTTAGATTGATCCGCAGGGCCCACCCCCAGCACAGAAGGAAGAATGGCAGTCACTGCCATTGCAGAGCCTTGGGTGTGATAATTACAGGTGGGTCTGCAGCCTTGCACATCCCCTACATTGTTATCTGAGAGCCTGGTTCCCCGGCCAGCATTTTCAGAGCGATTGCAAGCACATTGTCTGTCACTGGGACTCAGGTTTAGTATGAACAAAGCCACATGGAAAACCAAGGCTGCCTGGCTCCTAGTCTTCTTGCCTTTCCCTTCCTTCAAGGGGAGTCACCTTTGGCTCATGCCCTGGATTTGATGCCGGGCACCACTTGGTGTGCTGCCCCGTGTGCCTCTTCATCATCATGTCATGCCTGGGCACCTCTTCCACCCACAGCCACCACCCTTCAGAGTCCACTGCACTTGTGCCCCTCAGGAGGGGCCCTGCCCAAGCCCAGAGGTGCCCCTCATGTGGGATCAGCAGAGCAGGGCATCCTCTCCTGTGTCAACTTCCCCTTCCTCTAAATATCTGCTCCCCTGGGCCAATCTTCCCAATCAAGCCACAGGGCTCCTGGTGATGTACCAGGAAAGTCTGCATATCTCAGTTGTGCTGTGGTCATCACTAGCACGCATGCCTGTCAGTGAACCATAGCAGGCCTGGATGGAGGTGGAGTCACGCTGGCTGTGCCTTGTTTTGTGTGCTGTGTGTTAGAGTGGGATTCTGGCTTGGCCACCTCCCAGAAGTGACCTTGGGCCAATCGCTTAAGCTCTGGGTGCCCTCCAGTGTCCTGTGAAGATCAAATGAATGTTGTGGCAGTGTAGAGGGAAGGCCTACACCTTGTCAGTGGTCAGCTCTGAGGTGAGGAAGACTTGAGCCTGAAGCCCAGGACAGGGAAGACCCATGTTCAGAGAGGCAGTCAGGAGCCCAAGCCAAGCCAGCTTGGCCTCTGACTGTGGGACTCATGTGGCACTGAACACTGGGGAGAGTGTGTGCGTGTGCGTGTCAGAGAGAGGGAGAGAGAGGTGGGTAGAGGAATGAGGAGAGAAGACGACGCCAGCCTGTTTCCAAATCTGAGCAGATTTCTAATTAGGATAACATTCAGGCATTCTGAAGAGGAGATGGGAGCACAGAGGCGCTCATCTGTGGGGCTGCTTAGAAGTGCACGGTGGCAGAAGGTAATCAAGCTGCCTTGAACCTCTGCAACGGCCTGGCTCCGAGTCTGCCACGAGCTATCTTTGTTTCCCTATCTTTTCCTGGAGCCTTTAGCAATCGCTAACAATCCTATTTACTCTGTGTACCAGACAAACACAGTTACCGTTACCATCTCACTATTTTTATCTAATATTGAAATTTCTCTCCCTAAGAGCAGCCCTGAATATATTATGATATCTACTGAATAAATGATGTGCGTAATATACTGTGCAGAGAGATGGTATTTATGGAGCTCAGGACTAACTGAAATGAAGGAATCATTCAGTTCTCCTTTGAAAGGAAATTCAATTGGATAAATTTTCAAGAAAGCAAAGACTTTTTTTTTTTTTTTTTGAATCCATGCAAACTTTTGGATTCAAGGCCAACTTCTCCCTCTCCCTTGGTGGGACAGACTGCCCTGCCATTTCTAGCATATTTTCTCTGCAGAAATCAAGATTAACTCTCTGTTCCAATGTGAGGCATGTCCTATTAGTAGCATCATTGCTGTCAGTTTTAAGTATAATGGTATGTCAAGCACATGTAACAGTGTTTGAGATGCTACAAATTATTTACTCCAAATGTTTTTGAGTCACAGGGGTCGAAAGCATTCCCATTTTGCAGACGAGGAGCCTCTGCTACATAAGCAGCACTAAGAAGCAAATTCCTGATACTTCAAAGCTTTACCAGCTCGATTAGGAGCTTCATCTTCACTATGCAATTGTGTTCTGACCTTGCCCTTACCCGGAGTTGCCACAGTGACGGAGCTAGTGATATTAATGGAGCTGTTCTCTGCTTGTGTAACAGTTTACAAAGCTCCACCTGAACCTCACGCCCTCCAAACATGAATCGGGGAACTGAGTGCAGGAAAGGAAGAGTGGACAGATTCTGCAAGGTCTCACGAGGGATGAATGTGGAACCTGGGTTCAGAGCAGAACGTGCACCCAGCCCCTGAATTCAGAAACACAATCCAGCCACCTTCACTTGCACGCAATTCTAGTTCAGAAGTCAGGTTCTCCTTTTGGCACGTGTCCTCCTCCTGTGAACTTGCCTCTACCTTCTCTCTCCCCTTAAAGATAGAAAAAAGAATCCTAGAGTTGGAAGAGTTGGAACAAGAACAGTAAAACAACAACAACAAAAAAAAACCAGACTCTAGGGGATTTTCTCAACAATCCTCTCCCTTTTTCAACCAAGGAAAGCAATTTTGCAGATGGTGCTCAGGAAGGTGGGGTGTGGTCCCTTTCTAAAAAATTCCATATGCCTCTCTTATTGTGGCACAAGGCTACTTCTTGGCGAGTTTTCAGCCCATTAAGACAAAGTATTTCATCCTGTGACTCTCAGGCCTTTCTGCCTACCTACTGGATCTGTCCCCAACCCCCATTCCAATTCCATCCCTTGTGAGACAGCTCATAGAGGGTTAGCAAAATTGGTCAAAAACCTCCTTTTCAGCATTCCAGGACCTGCTGATAAGCACCCAAGACCACATCCCCCCAGGAAAGAGTCCTTTGGGTGTTGTCATGGTTAATCTTGATTGGATTGAGAAATAACTAGCAGCCAGGAGTAGTGGCATATGCCTGTAGTTTCAGGATTTGGGAGGCAGGGGCAGGAGGATCACAGTGAATTTGAGGACAGCCTGGGATACAGAGAGTTCAATGCCAATCTGAACAACCACATACAACTACATAGTGAGACCTTGTCTCAACAAAACCAAAAACCCCCACCAAAAACAAAACTAGTAAAGCACACTTCTGCGAGTGTCTGTGAGGGTGATTGACCTGATTGGCAGACACGATTGGCATGTGAGACGGCAAACTGAGGGAGGAGACCCACCCTGAATAGGGCGGCACTATCCAATAGGCTGTAGGCACAAAGAAAGGAAGGCAGGAAGAGCCCCTCCCTCTTCCCCCTCCATGCCCTTCCACTATGATGTTTCTGTTACCACACAGCCCTACACTAATGGATCCCAGCTGACCATGGACTGAAATCTGAAACTGTGAGCCAAAGTAAACCTTTCCTCCTTTAAGCTGTTTTTTTCAGATATTTTATCAGAGCGTTGGAAAGCTGACTGAAACAGCTAGGGACAAGAGGTTAGATACAAAGAAAGGTCAAATAAGTCAGGTAAATACAACTTTCAAAAGTTTCTTTTTTTTTTTTTTCAAAAGTTTCTTTATGGTAGAATTTGGTGACACATTTGAAGGGTTAATGTGCATGAGAAGTAGCCATGAGGAACAAAATATAAAGTATTTCCAAATTTATTCGTCTATAGAACTATTTGTTTGTAAAGACTATCTTGTGTGGCTAAGGATCTTTGGTTCATACTGAAGATAATGATATTTTAGACAAGTGGTCAACATTTTATGATCTTCAGCACAAATCTATTTTGTAGATAAAATTTTATTGCAAGCACAGACATGCGTGTTTGTTGATGTGTTGTCTGTCTGCTTTTACATCACAATAGTAGAAATAAGGAATTGCAACAGGAACTACTTAGACTACAATTTCAAAATTATTCACTCTTCGGTCCTTAATAGAAAAAGTGTGCAGCCCCCTAGAAGGTAATACAATGGGCTTCTTCTTACTTTTTATAACAAACTTAGAGCTTCAGTATTAATTACAATGTTAGAGCCAGAATATTTTCTCTTTCTTTTAATGGTGTAAAGGGTCTAGCCATTGAGAAGGGTGTTGAAACACATTTCTAGAGTTGTAAATAAGGATTCATCCAATTTTCTATTCACAGATAACTCACCAATGGATGTCATCTCTGTGTGATGTTTACAATCCCTGAGATCATAGAAATGGACAGTTCAGGATGGGGCAGTTACACCAGCTTGATTGTGTCCTCATCCATTGGGTCCTGGATGGAAGAAAGCAGCACGGAGGGGCTGTGTCCCCATTGTCAACTGTACCGAAAATGAAAGCCCATTCTGAGTTTCCCAGTGAAGAGCCTCCCTCTCTGTCTTCCAGGAGCTGCCACAGGCCTCCCCAACTTAGTGTTTGCTGTAGACTTAAATTTAGCCTTACATTCATTAATATTTTTTACTTTTGTTGCAGATTGGTTTCTAGTGAACTGAATATTAAAAAGACATTACAGAGAGAAACGATGCGCCCGGCTGATTGTTTCTTCCCCAAATGGATACCATGATGAGTGAGCACTTTCATTTACATAAACAATCAGTCGAAAGGGCCGACTACATATGAGCATTCATATTTGGTGACATCCTGATTGTAACCATCAATAACAATATTTTTATTCTTGGATAATAAACATCATTACACAGTGTGTTTTCGGTGAGTGGGCACTCAATGGGGGGAAGAAGGAGATGATCAGAAAGATCAAGAAGAGAGGTCAGGAATAGAGGTAACCTTGCACATTTAAGGGATGCAATCAATGTTTTTGCCAAGGGCCCATCGGCACATACCAGGGAGGCCTGTGATTCACAACACGTGTGGATGAAATGTGTTGCCCTAGCTTGTGGTCTGCTGGATGATGAGGACACCCATGGTCAGGCCATGGCAGCCCCACATGACTTGTGTCAGCCCCAGGAAGACACGTTTCCATGGGGTTCTTCCAATGCAGCCATGCTAAGATCCTGTGATTCTGATTGTATTCATTGGTTCCATCTTTGGGTTGCTTGTTTTTTAATTTCCCCCTTTTCAATTTCATATTCTTTTATCCATGCATGGCATATCTCCAGAACCTCTCTACCTTTCAGCCCCTAGGTTACTGAATTTGTGTCTCTGTTCACACTTAGTACCCACAACCTAGGTCAGAGCATACATACTGTCTTCTTCCACCCCCAAAGTGGACTTTTTATTTTTTAAATTTGAATCTTGAATAAATAAATTTGGTAAACTCTAGACAAGATTATCTTCTAAATAAACACAGGAAGAAAATGACATAAGGACCAAAGAAGAACTAAGGTCTGAAAAGATTATGAAAGAGGTTAGTCATCTGGTCATAAGCATAGACTTCACCACAGACAGGCATCGATTTGAAACTTGGCCCTGCCATTGATAAGCTGTGTGTCCTAGAAAACTCATCCCATCTTTTTGAGGCTCAATTTCCCCATCTGCAAAACCGAAGTGACAGTATTTAATCAGGAGGATAACAACTGTAAGGTTTCTGGTAACAGTTGCAGGGGTCACTGAAGCAGCATATGTGGGGTCAGCCCTCTAATATCTGACCCGTAATGTGAGCTGGGTCAGTGTTTGCAAGCACCACTGTGTGAAGATGCAAGGATCATACTTGGCAGGAAGTTAACAGTTTGTACAGTTCCCGAGTAATGGATTTACTTGTCAAAAGAAAATAACATCCATACTGCAAAAGAAATAGACTGGTAATAGGGGGTGGTGCACTATGGAATTCGTGGTGAATGAATTTCACTTAAAAACTGCCACTGAGACTACTGCAAAAACCCGGGCTTTGCCTAGCTTCGTGTGGTTTGGTTCCATGATTTCTTCTATGGTCTTTGTCACCAGGACCTTTGTTGTTTCTTGGGAACAGGGAATTTTCTCTTTGTCACTTTGGATCCCGTAAAGAACAATCTCCATAACTTTGTGCATCTGTCAATTTGGCTAGGTCAAGGTACCCAAATGTTTGGTGCAATATTACCATGGATGTTTCTATAAAGGTGTTTTTGAGGGAGAACCAGATTAACATTTAACTCAATGAATTTGGAGTAAATACCTTCCATAATGTGGGAGGCCCTTGTCTAATCAGCTAAAGGCTTAAATAAAACAGACTGACTTTATCCTGCAAAACAAATGGGTGCTTTCTATAATGCTGATAATCATATACCACTTACGGTCTTAAAAACACATCCACTTGGACACTTTCTGTTCACATACTCTAGGCTCATCAGAAAGATTTTGTATAGATTCTCAGTTTTCAGTAGGAGGAACTGAAGCTCAGAGCTCTGCATCGGTTGGCTTCTTCAAGCTCAGGTGGCTGATGAAGGTCTAACACAGACACACCATGTCTGCACATTATGGTGTGACAACAAGCTGGTGCCTAAGGTGTTCCCATGTGCTGACCACACTGAGGGCCAGCTCCTCCCTAGTGATATTCTTCTCCAACTGTGAAGCCATATCCAGGTTGGGGAGATCTTGATAAGGTAAGATCATGCCAACCTGTGTCACCAGTTGAGGGTTCCCAAGGGCCATGGTGAAGGCATCTCTGTCTGGCCTGGCCTTCTCCCTGACCTGTACTGACTATGAGATCTTGCTCAGCTTGCTGCTTCTCTCTGGTTCCAGTTTCCCCACCTGTATGCAAGGAGAACCATATCCAAATGGCAGCATGAGGATGATATTAAATGCGCAAATGTAAGGGAGTTACAGTCGAGCGTGTAACAGGTGCTCCATAAGGGCTGGTCTTATTTCTCCCTTCCCTGGAATGAGTTAACTTTGCTTTACTACACTTGAGATCGCTGGACAGATCTGGACAATGGGAAGTCTGCAGACACAGAGGCTTTATAAGATGGGAAGATGACCAGGCCTGTTCTCTGCCCTCCTCACACACCAGGGCCACACCACTGGCTTCAGCCATGTGGTGCTGTGTGTCTTTTCCTGCAGTATTCCTGCTCTTCCCTCTCTGGCCTGGCGGAGGAAAGCGTGGTGAATCTGAAAGCCACCCTTTCACTCTCCAATACTTACTTTAGGATGAACTTAAGGAAGAAATAAACTTTGGTCATGTTCAATCACTGATGGTTGGGATTTCTCCTTTCACTCTTCCTTATCAGGCACTTGTCCACTCAGCATGGCCAGTTACCTTTGCAAGAACTCACCTGCTTAGATAGACCCATGTCCACACATGCACACACACATGCACACATACACATGCACACACACATGCATACACACATGCATGCACACACATGCTCACCAAACATTTAGCATTTTGGGGGCTTCATGAACATTTTATTGACTTAATATTTGAATTTTCTTCTGCTTCTCAGATTTTGCTTACACAGTGTGTAATATAAAAGATCTGAAAGTTTGTGTTTGGAAAGACTTTCAGAGACCAGTTGAGAATTCCCTCCACCCACATCTTCACTCACTTTCCTTGTTTCCAGTTACCCATGGACAAATGTGGTCTGAAAATATTACTATTTGTCAGGGCTCCTTCAAGAAATAGTGACCACATTGAAATAACTCTCTCTTTTTTTTTTTTTTTTGGTCCCGGGGTCGAACTCGGGTCCTTGCGCTTGCGGGGCAGGCATTGAAACCACTGAGCTAAATCCCTGGCCTGAAATAACTCTTTTTTAATAGTGCATGGCTATAGTTACACTCTTAGTTATCGATAAGTTCTTTTTACAGGGAAGTACATAAAGGGGAAAAAAGCAATCTGTATAGGCTTTGGTATAGTCTGCAGGTTCAGGCCTCTGGAGGGTCCTGAACGTAGCCCTGTGCATAAAGAGACCACTGTAGAGCAGTCTTGAAGCTGCTCACCTCCTTGACTCTCTCCTGTGGCATTGTGCCTGCTGTCTCTCATGGAAGCTCATGGTCAGATGGCCCTCGGTGTCCTTGTTTTGAGTTTCAGGTCAGGATGAGTGTGTGCTGCCCCTCTAGCAGCTCAACATGACACCACCCTGTGAGGAACCTGGAAACAAGCTGATTGCTTTTCCTGGAGAGAACCCCTTTAGTAAGTGAAAGCATGGCCATGTACACTTTGTTTGGCAAAGGCACATTTATCTCCACGTGATCGACATATTAAGGGACAATTTGGGTATTACACAAATTTTGCATTTGTTTACACATAATTTCCTCCATAAGAGATACTAAGTGAAAACGTAAAATTGCACCCAGGGCCAACAGGGATGTTCACTGTCTCCTCCGGTTACCAGTCACTGTCCCCTTTCTACCCTGAAGGTACCTGCAAGCTTCAGCTCTCCCATGTCCTCTCCACAGCAAGCTATGAGCCATCTTTGAGGCACAGGGCCATGTGTCATGTAGTTTAAATTTCTTAACTACTTAACTTGCGCGAAAACTTTTCTATTAGGGCTTATATTTTTTCACATGCCAATGACGATGTTTTTAAATGTTATATCTAAGTTCCTCTGTAATTACTGTCAGGTTTCTGTTTGTTTGTTTTTTGCAGTTCTGGTGATTGCATCGAGGGCCTTTGTGTTGAGCTGGATCTCTCATCCTTTTTTATTTCATATTTTGAAATAGGGTCTCACTAAGTTGCTAAGGTGCTCATCCTGGGCTTGAATTTGTGATCTTCCTGCCCCAGCCTCACAGAGTGCTGGGATTATAGGCATGCACCACCACATCCGACTTTCCCTATGGGAGTGATGGTGAACTTTTTAGAGCTGTCAATGATTCAAACAGCCTGTTGTGGCATGCGTGCCATAGGTTCGCCATCACTGCTGGGTGGTATTGATGGCATCATTTTGCCAAGCAGGTGATTTTCAGGAAAATGAATAACAAAAGACTCAACCATAGGGCTTGTGTCTTCTCTGGTTTGTGGATGGGATGGGGGTGTATTTGCCATAAGTACATCTTCCTGTTCTCTCAAGAAAACTCATCAGTGATGAACAAATACATTGAGTCCCCACTGCCTTGGAGTTTACAGATTAGACATTTACCAGCCTCCCACTTCTCTCAGGAGGGAGCACAAACCGGCAAACAAAGGAGGAAGCCACTGGAAACAGGAAAAGAATGAATTCGTGTTGGGTGGTCACCCATACCAGGGGCTGCGCCAGGTGTTTTAGAAACTTTAAATTGACTCAACACACCAAAGCCCCTTGGGTGAGATTTCTGCCTGCTGGTTTGGAAGTTTTAGGTCTTCCCAATAGCTGGGACTCAAATCCAATTGCTCCCTGGCTCTTACTGTTACGTATTTCCGATACACTATGATTTTGTTCAGTTCACCGGGTGTTTGCTGAATCAAGCACAAACTGTGTTCTTGCGATTATAGATTCCTTGCAGGAGGTCCACCAAGTAGCTAGAGAAGTGAAAGTTGGAATTGCCAAATAAAAGCAGGTGAGATTTGCCTGACCATCAGGGATGAAAAGAGAAAAACAAATATACAGATTATTAATAAATATCATTTGCTTTCAACCTCATTTAGAACTCATGAAGTTTGCATAATTCATGCAATCATCCAGTGGAACATTTGTACAGTTAGTTTCCATATGGAAGTGATGAGCTCCAGTCTCCTGTCTATGAAATGCAAGGGAGATCAGCAAGCTACCTCTGGAGTGGGGCCCGAGAGATCACTGTGGGCCAGAAATGGCCATACAGTGGAGTTGTAGTCATTTGGTGCCTGCATGGAAACAGAAAGCTGGACCTGCAGCCAGAAAGGCAGTAAAAACAGACAATTCATCCCGTTTCTACGACTCGTATTCATCACTGCAGACAACCAGGTAATTCAATTATCTGTGGCCTTGGAAGTCTGTGTCATGTGGTTTATGCGCCCTTCCCCATTTCTTGGCTGCACTGTCAGGCCTGAGGGTGGTGGCCCTGGAATGGCTGGAGGAGGGGGAGCTGTGAGGTGCTCATGGAAGGGGGCTGTGAAGAAGAATTTGTGTTATTTACTCTGAAAGTGATGACAATGATTTCATGGTCCAGAATGCACTGTCCCCTGGAGCCCCCGTAAGAATAACATCATTCACTTTTATAGCAGCACATTTTACACAAACTCTTTTGTTGGTGGAGAAAAATGGCTCGTCTGACATGACCGCAAGAGAAATCTCCTTGTGTTCTTCCCTTCTCTTGCTCCTAATATGTTCATGCCATCTCCAAGAGCATAGAAAATGTGTGCCATCGGGATGGTAATGAGGTGGTAGACTTTCTCTAACATCAGAATTTCAATAAGGTGGAATTTTCCTCAGAAAAAGGACAGTGATCTTCTCACAAACACTGTCCTTTGTCCTGAGGCACACAAAATCCCCAAATCCCTAAAATATTTCATCTGAAGATAAGATAATTTTGTTCAAGCCTAAGCTGAAAAAGAAAGAAGGGGAAAAAGTCATCTATCAGATGCAGCCAGGAAAGTCCTGTTGCTTAGGGAGAAGGTAAATTAAAGGCTCCTATCTTATCTGTATTTCAATTAAAATCTTATTTTTGGTGCCCGGCAGTGCAACCCATTGAAGTCTTTCCAAGTTAAAAAAATATCATTTCAGTTGGTGGAGGGTAAAAAAATCTTTAATGGGCATGTTCTACATGTGATATGGGCTACTTTTCATATGGGGGAGAAATGACATGAACAATATTTTGAAAGGGATGTGAAACTTACAAAGGTGGGAAGGGCAATGGATGTATGTACTCTGGCGAATTCTTCCTTGCAGTCTTTCTCTTTGCAGAGCCTTGTTTGAATATTTGCAATCCCAACCCCTGTACTTAGAAAATCAGAGTTAAGAGGGGAAGAGAAAGCCAGGGAAAAGAGTTGGGAACTGTCTGTCTCCTTATCAATATCCTTCTGGGATACTGAGTTCAGGATTGGGTTTATTTCAACAAAGTGGTGAAAAGAGAAAAGCTAGTATTAAAGTTTTAAGAATGTTACCCTTGCAGTTAATTTTTCTGGAAAAAGTTTTGTAGAACCCAATGGATGGGATCCAGGGCTTTGTGATAAATCATACACTCAATAAGGCATCAAGCAATAGATCAATCAATCAACCAATATAATTAAAAGTGAGGGGATATAAACTAGTTTCAAAGGCAAAAATCAGACAAGTGTGGAACATGGATTTTAAGTGGCAGTGAGTGAAGACTTTCTCTGTCCATAGGGCTCTGCTCTCACTGAGGATTAGGTGGGGGCAGGGGATGAAGGACCGTGTTACAAAATGAAGGGAGCTGGTGCAGGTTCTGATGTAACATTGCTACAGATGACTGAGACAGCGGTCCCCCCACTTCCTCCAGGAGGGGCGCAGCTGTCACACTGCAGGTTTTGCAGACGTGTGGTCCCTGTTATGACTGCTTAAATCTGCCACTGTAGCACAAAATCAGATTTGGGAAGGGCATAAGGGATGGGTACACCTGCCTTGCAACACAGCTTTGTGTGTAGACATTGAGATTTGCATTCAATATATTTTTCACATGTCCTAAATATTGTTCTTAATTTGATTTTTTTCAATCATAAAACATGTAGAAACAACTTCTAACTCACAGATTATACAAAAGCAGACAGTGCCCTGATTTGCCTGTTAGCAGGTGTTTGCAAATGCTGGTTGGGATGCGGGCTCAGGATCACCATAAAGTAGTCAGATCCATGGCTGAAAGGAGAACCTCAGAGAACACAGGGTCAGGATGATGAGAATGCTTTGACTCCTAAGGTTCCCAGAGGCCACATCGAGATCTTCTGAGACAGTTAGGTTGCACTGGGAAGGCAGGAGGCTGTGGCCCATCTGCAACTAGAAACAATTATTCAAGAGAAGGATGGATGAATAATAATTAAAATGGTAAGTTGTCTTATTGAGCAAACATCTGCTGAGCACATCTCTAAGCCACACACGGTGGTTCCACATACTGTTCTTGCTTGTAGGGCTTCACATTAGTGGAGCCAGCTAGGTATTATTCCTACTAGCACCTTGCAAATAAAAAAACCTGAGGCCCAGCGAGTAGCTAACTTGCCAGAGGGGGCACAGAGGTGATGACCTATGGATGCAGTGGACACCAGTGCATGTGGGTCACAGCAGGAGGTGTGCGATACTGCTGTAAGGAACACATCTGGGTAGCTGCAGCTGCTGAGCCTGAGCTCAGAGGAAGCCACCTCCATTTGCCAGGAGAAGGGGTGAGCTTCATAGCCTCTGTGAGCCTCAGTCTCCATGCCTATGAAGTAGAACAGTAACTGTCTGCATTGCATAAAAAGGGATGGAGGAGTAAGTGAGCGAATGTATGGTCCATAAATAGGGCTGATAAATATTTTCTAATCCTACCACTCACTATACATTGCCCCGCATCTTCTCAAACCCAGTCATACTTGGGGCTCGTGTATATCCTTTGCTTTGCATGTTTCTCTCTGTCTTTGAATGACTCCCCCAGACATTCCTGGCATCAGGATTTGGAGAATAAGGCCATGCTGCTGCATCCCCAAACATAAATCTCACCACACCGTAAACAGCCTTGAACAATCCTGAGGACTTTTCAACAGCTCCTGGGATTCTCCCCAGAGTCCTTATGTCTTCCTGGTCTCCATTCAGTCCAGAAACAGAAGTGACACCCAGCACGGCTGATAGACTGCAGAACCAGCCGGCCGGGAGGGACCCGGAGGGAGACTCTCACCTGGCCCTGCCTCTGAGGGTGACTGCAAAGGCATCATCCCAGGAGCCCCACTGTGCAGCCAGCCTCAGAGGGAGCAGTAGTATCTGCCAAGCTCAACACCACGTCATCTCACAAGGAAATCCCTGATTATTCTAGGCAGTGAAATTCTTTGGGTTTAAGGATTTCATTTTCTTGATTTAAACATAGCGATCAGAACCTACAGAGAACAATCCAAGTGCTCTCATTCCAAAACCTTCAGGACTCCCTGATCTGTAGCATAAGGTTCTCATTTCTTTTTCTTCTGGTATCAATGGTCTTTCAAACTCTTACTTACCCATGCACACCATAAAGATTAATCAGCTCCAGTTTCCATCTTTCAGGCACTTCTGAGAAGCTCACTTTAAGAACACAGACTGACATAATCTCCCATCCCTGCTTTGCAGCCAGCCAAGGCCAAGGCTGTTGGGCATGGCTGGTCCAGTGCCAGCCAGTGTCCTTTATGCTGGAAGCAGGAGCTTGGTTTTAGCAAACCATTATCACTGATTCCAAGTTTATTGATTTTGTAGTGTTGATTGATTCAATTTGTGAATTCATCTCATTTTGGTTTACATTTAGTTTTATATTTTGCATTTTTAAGTGATTCTATAATAAAATCTTCTGCAAGAAGAAAATAAAGAAGAGGCAGCACAGATTCTCCTCTCTGAAGTTGGGATGCACCTCCCAATCGATGGCATGCCCAGGGACAATCGAGTCTCGGTGGGCACCGGCATCGCCGATTGTAGGACTGCAGAGGTGACGTGACCCAGGAGATGGTGGCACAGTAGCTTTGGCAACCCCTGGGGCCCACTCCGTCATCTGAAGTGGGGCTCAGCTTCTTGCAACAACATTTCCAAACTCCACAACACCACCCAACACCAGTAACCTGGTTCGTTTCTGGACTGGTGTGGGAAATGCTGTGCAGTACCTCATTCGGTATGACAGGGAACAGAGCACTGTATGTAAGATTAGACCCCAGCTGGAAAAATATTCATGAAAGTTGTCATCTGTGAACAAGTTTAGGCTGGACTTTCCTTCTGAGCACATGAGGAATATACAATGGAAGTCTATGTCTACTTAGACATCAAGGATTTCTTCCTATCCATAGAAAATAAAATTCTAAGTAATCAGAAAGCCACATGCCGTGGTTTTATCTGTGTGATGCTTTTTGTTTTTTTCTTAATGGGAAAGAATAAATTGCTCTATCTTACAATTGATAGTATTTTATATGTAGTAAAAATGATTGTGTCCTAATCATAGACTAGGCTGAAGATGCACACAGATGAACAGACATGATCTTTGTCCCTTATGACTCCTAGTCAGGTATAAAAGGTTGTCAGTTCCCGGGTCCTCTAGGCACCATATCCCTGATCTAAAATACTGATCCTTCAAGGCCCAGCTTCAATGACATTTCCACTCACAGACTTTCAAGGTATCATTTCTCACTCTGCAGAAAAAATGGGTTCCTTCTCGGCACTTCTGTGATGTTTTCATCACACTCAAGGGGCTGGAGCCAGGCGCCTGGGTTGCCATCCCAGCATTTCCACTTGCTGGCTTTGTCACTTTGGGCAAAAGTAAGTACAAGAGGTCTCAGTTTCTTCATCTGTGTAATGCATCTGTAGCTCATCCTCACCTTGTGTGGCTACTTCGAGCATGAAGTATAGTACTATGGGCCATGCACTTCCAAGAGTACCTAGTGCGGATCAGACCAGTCATTTGCCATAGGTCAAATCCATCCCACTGTAATGTGGTCCATTGTGATGCAGGTCTAGACATAAGCTCCTAGAAAGATGGAAAGGTGCCTGAAATCAGCTTCATGTCTCTCCCGCAATGTGGACATGGAGCATGAGAAAGGCAGAAAAGCAGAGATGTTCCATGTTATGCGGGCAGCATAGTGGACATCTTCTTCCAGATGGACAAGTGGGAACAGCACCTGCTATGTCTCTAAGCTTTCCTCCTTTTGGTACAGCACTGCTCAGGGTAGAGTCATTCATTTAATCCTCAGCCCTTATTTATTAAGCACCCAACACTTCTCAGGCACTGTTGTATGGTTTGAGAAGAGACAGATGAAAAATACTTGCGGCATGAATGAACTAATAAATATTCACTTTACAAAGAGTAGGGTGATTCTAGAAGACAGATCAAGCACCCAGGGTATAGGACCTTTCCAGGTGAACTTTGTCATGTTTTTTTTATTTTATGTTATGTTTCTTTGAACTGACAAATGCTCTCCTAAAATTACAGCCACCAGTCTGACTGTGTGATCTTCTAGACTACGCCTGGGTCACCTTAGCTCCTTTGGGGGCCATCTGTGACTCAGCAGCGATCAGGGATCAGACTGTAATGTGGAAACTCCAGGGATTTCCATGGCAGGTATCCCAGCGTTGAGTATGTCCCTCCCTCTGCTCCATGAGGTGTCCCAGTTCCGGAACTGATTTCCAGCCTCTATTCTTTATCTTTACGCCATCCTTCCACAGTGACTTGGACTGTTCTTGTTTCGGTTCTTTGCTGGTTCTGTTTGGTTTCGCCCCCTCAGCCCTTCCTCCTTGCAAAAGAACTGCATGCTTGGGTCCTCTCCCAAATCCACATGTTGAAATGGCAGCTTTGATGTGTGAGTTTGTTGAAACTTCCTCACAGAGCGATGACATAAGGAGGTGGAACCTTAGAGAGGTGACTAGGTCACAAGGGCAGAACCTTCATGAGTAACATCAGTGACCTTATAAAAGAGACCCCAGAGAGTTTGTTGGTCCCTTCCAGCAAGTAAGGATGCAGCAAAGAGGCCATTTGGGAATCAGGAAGTGAACTATCCCCAGGTCTCAATTACCCAACACTTTCATCTGGGACGTCCCAGGCTCCAGAACTGTAAGGACAGACTCACGGTGCTTATGAACTCTGTGGTATTCTGTTAGAACAGCCTGAAAGGACAAAGTCAATGCCCAGGGATGACTTTCTCCTAGGTAGCTCTGGCTTTTGCTTCTGTGCAGGGTGAGGGGCCGCCTTCCCTCAGTCTCCCCCACTTGCCACTGGCCAGTCCCTCCTTCCCTGAAACATCCACAGAGGAGACATGCAGCTGTAAATGCCACTTTCCAACTATTTCTAAGTGTTCCCCTTTTGAGCCAAAGGTAGTCTGTTTTGGGAGCCATGTTAGTTTGGACTAATGACTTGTATGAGTCACTTCCAGCCTAAGTGTTTATTTGTAGGTGAAGAATGTAGAGTTGTCTCTCTGCTGCTCTAGCAGCAAGTATTGTTCAGCTTGAGTCTTGGGGTGAGGAGGTAAAGAACAGAGCCCAGGGGCCATGGGAGACAGGGAGCATGAGAAAGGAATGAAGCTCAGCTATATGCCATGGTACTGGGGGAAGGGGTGTTCTTATCCTCACAGCACAATGAGTGTGCTTACAGACGGATCAAGGCAAGCAGCACTCGGTACACCCTTAATCTTTACCTCTTTTTGTTTATTATATTCACCCATTAACTTTGCACAGAAGGTGGATTAAATCCATGTGAGATTTTTGGTACGGCATCAGCCACACACTTCAAGGTCTGTATGTCAGTATCCTATGGAAGACGCTGTGTGTTGTGAAGATGATGAACTAGTTCTGGCATCTATTGCAACTGAAAAGTAGCAGAAAGCTGTCTAATAGAACATCTACTGCCTGGTGAGCAGGGCTGGAATTAGGGGATGGTGGCAGGCGACATTATAAGCAATTGTGCTTGATGCAGGGTTCACTTAGATTCATCTATAGTGCCGAGTCATTTCCAAATGCCAGGCATCACTCTGCATGCAGGAGCAGTGTCTAATATTTCTAAACATATTTCAGCTCTGTGACACCTTAATGGTATAGGATAACACTCGGCCTCCCTCTTAGAAAAATGGATACTCTCATTTCTCTAAACATTGGGCCTTTACCTTTAACCATTTCCATTTAAATGCAAATTTCAATCATGTCCACCTTTCTGTGTTCCAACATGAGCATAGGGAAATGATAGCAGCTTGAATCCAAATTTCAAGAGGCCGGAAGCTGCTCCCTACAGGGGTCCTAGACAAGTTTAAATGGCTCTTTTTTCTTTTGCCCCCATGTTTCTGGGATTAGTCTCAAAGGAAAGATGTTTGCTTTCACTGGGAGGAGTGGCCAAGTCAGAAGAAAGAAGGGGCCACCATGATGGTGCTTCCTGAAATGAGATAGTTCTAGAAGCTTCTGGAAGCTGATGGCTCGTACTTCTCTTATCCCTGACTCCCATAGACAAAGCTTAGGGCCTAGGATCTCCTCACCAGCTGAGGTGCACAGTGACTGCATAGTTTCTTTCCGAAGGCAGACCTCGGTTTCTCAGCACACACCTCTGGCTTCTTCATTGAGTCTGGCGAGAGTGAGCCCATGTCGCTGGTCAAGTAGGTCCTACCTGGTGTACAGACAGGATCCTGAGCCCAGGCCAGGCAAGGCTGGTAGCACAGTCCCCATCACAGTAGGCCAGAGGAGTGGGCATGGCTGGGGAAGGCACTGAGTTGAAATGGGAGTCTGCTGGGAGGATAGAAGGGAGCTGGAGGCTTTCAGAATACCATGTAGTGAGGAGTCAGGACTCATTAGGACATCAGAAGCTTCTGGAAACTTTTTCTCAGAGGAAAGAGCCTAAGTTCAGTGTCTAAACTGCCTGAGCTCAACTCAGATAGTGACCTCCAGCATGGGATTATGGGCACGTCCATGCACATGGATGTCAGGTTTCCAGACACAGGAAAAGCACCTGTACCTCAGGGTGCTATGGGGAGGAAAACTGCTCTAAGAATTCCTATCAAGGACATGGAACAACCCCAACCCTGACAGAACCTGAGGAAGCCAGCAAAGATGCCCTGTAGGGGAGGAGAGTGATATTGCTCCTCTCCCTGCCCCTCGGCTCCCTGGAAGATCCCCTCTGTTCTGGGGAGGACTTTGCCTGGGGAGGAGAGCAGGAGAGAAGGAGGCTGCTCCACAGCCTGGCTGCCTGGGGGACAAGGACTCTGCACTGAGGAGGAGAAGGAGGCCACAGCAGTGGAGGGAAAGGAGAAGGAGGCCTCTGGAGCCATTGTGTCTGAGGCTGAGCCCAGATCCTTGGGGACACCATCCAGAGCGTCACTGTGCTGTCATTGTGAATAGGACCATGTGTTTGGCAGTCTGTCACCTTGGGAAGGTGAGAGGTATCTGTCTCACACCCCAGGATGGCTGCAGGTTGTGTTGATCAAGGCCAAGGAGAGCGGGTTGGAGTGCTGAGGTTTGCAAATACTGGGGGAAGTGCAGAGGATCGTGTCTAGGACAGGAGGGTGGCC
Organism: Heterocephalus glaber; assembly: GCF_000247695.1. The sequence continues at coordinate 5,940,692 of NW_004624734.1, read as the reverse complement.
CAGACCTTGTCAGGTGAGGCAGGGAAGGGAGGATGTGTCAACAGGGAGGGCAGGAGGCCCACCCAAGCTCACCTTTGGCTGGAAGATTCTTCTATGGGAGAAGCCTGGAGTGGCCAAACTGAGTGCCCCAGGAAGGTGAAGGGTGGAAGCAGGCAAGCTTTTCCCATGACTTGAAATTCGAATTGTAATCCAGGAGACTGTGTAGCAGGTGGTGAGCAGCCTTCCTCAAAGGGCGAGGAGGGCTGGTTCTGCTGGGCTGGGGCAGAAGTGCAAAGGTACTGAGGACAGCTTCCGGCTTCAGGTAGGAGGAACCTGAGGCAGCCACTGAGCTTCTAATGGGAACAGGCCTCTCAGATTGTCTCCTCTGCAAAGAAATCCACTACCTGTCATGCCTGGGGCCTGTGGACTTGCACTGAAATGTGATTCCCTTGATTGCCAGGCAAGGAGTTTTCAATCTAACACAGGCACATGGATTGACCACTCCCCAAGAGACACCTGAGTATTGGGCTTGGAGGGGAAGCAGGATCATGACAAAGAGAAGAGGACCTTGCGGCCCCATCCACACAGTGCAGAAAGATGTGTCTTCCTGAGTTTGGGTCCTTCCTCACTGAAGGAGATGTAACCTCAGGCTCTATAGTCAGCCAGGAATGGTAGAGAGAGGAAGTGAACTCAGCACCCAGTGACCAGCTGTTCCCGCACAAGGTGCGGCTGTTTCTGAGAAACGATATGCAGTGCTGGACTCAGGAGCCCTGGGTTCTACACAGACTAATCTAGCATGGCACTTCAAAGGTTTCTCCGTCAGATGTCCTTAGAACAGAAAGATCAGTGGGAGGTGCCACCTGCTCTGCTCCTTGGGAACATTCCTAAGAAAATTGGCAGAAAAGTAGTGAAGTTTCTGAGAAGGGGATATGTATGACGGTTGCTTTATTTGAACTCCTCGAAAACACAGATTACCCTTTCTCCTGACACCTTCCAGCCAGCCACCAGATTTACTGTGACAAGTGCTGCTTTATTTAAAATCCACTGTTTATTCTTTCATTCTCTACAGACTCTCCGCTTGATGGCAGACATTGAGCTGAGAGATTTCCATTCATTCTGGCCTAGAATAGCTTCTGGTCTAGAGAAAGAGATCAACACACCAACAGATCTCTAAAGTGCTGGGTGATAAGTGCTAGAGGACTCGAGGTCACCCAGAAGGGGACAGGTAGCCCACTTTGTGGAAAGTTTCAGATATGAGGTTGTGGCTGAGCTGAGACCTAAAATAAGAGTGGAAGGAGCAAGGTGAGAGAAGGAACTTGAAAGAAATATCTTGTGTTAATTTCTTTGTTTCCTTCTTGGAAAGTGTCTGAGGTCATTTGCTCTGTGCATTTCCTTAGTTTCAATACCCTGAGAAAGGAATCTTTTCCTGGAATCTTCATAAAACACTTACTATCCTTTTGGTCAGAATTTAACCTGTGGCATTAAAATAGCCTGAGGCTTCTTTTTATTTCTGTACAACATCGGCAAAATTGTCCCTGAGAGTGTGGACCAAAGAAGGGACTTGTGACATCCACCCAACACCTCCTGCTACCCTCTTATCCACACATATAAAATACCCATGGAGGTCACAGAAGTGACGTCCTGTAGCAGAAAGTACAGTAGAACAAAGGCCCAAGTCTTTATTTGAAGTCTTCACTCTGTTGTGTTGAGATCTTGGATGATTAGTAAGTATCTGTAAAACAAGCTCGGTGAGAAGTGCTTTAGAATGTCTTTGGGTGAAACCCTGCAGTGCCTCCCCAGATCAGAGTTGGACTTGAACATCTCATGAGTTTCAGATCCCCACTCCCCACTGTAGCCCTAGCTGCCCAGAAAGACAGTGGTTCTCCCTATGCAGCAGAAGTGAGAATATCTACCTCCAAGGAAGTAGCAGGGCCCGGTGAGGGGCTGGATGTGAGAGTGCTTTGCAACCAAAGGGCTCATGCAACGAGGGATCCCATCCTTTGGATGAACCAGGATGAATTTACAGACCTCCCCAGCAAGCTTCGATAAGTGACGCTAAGTCGGAGAACAACTGACAAGTTTAGTCTGGAGCAGGTGGACAAAAGGGGTCAGCACCTATTGACTCCAGCAGGTGAAATGAAGTCACTACCTTCATGCTCCTAAGGACAAAGCTTGCCATCTAAACCCATCCCTGTCACACTGAGCACCAGAGTAGGGTGAAGAATCAGAGGCCCTGAGCCCACATAGCAGGTAAAACGGAGTCCAGCACTGTCCTTTGAACTGATTCTGCCCTGGAAAGCAAGCAAACCTGAAATGGTTGATGCACAGGCTGTAATGAGCACGTGGCTTGGTCAGAGGACTCTGATGGGGGCCTGGTGTTCAGCTGCAGAGGGTTAGGGTTCTACCTTGTTGTGCTACTGAAGAGACGAGGATACATGGGAGAGATCACAAGAGTTACAATGAGGACTGAAAGCACACAGTATTCACAGAAAAGCAAAACAGAGCCAGGAGCAGGGGTGTGGACCAGGGTGTGGATGCTCCCTGAGGTTTTGCACTTCTTAGGACCAGAGCTCAGTGCTCAGCATGCACTGGTGCAGGGTCGACCATGACTGAATCCCTGTACGAGCTCCTTGAACCACTTCCTCCTGCTCCCCCGTTTATCACTGTCATCATCATCTCCCAGCTCTTTCCTCTCGCTGCATTGTCCCCTTCCCTGTGTCCTCCATTGCCTTTGTCCTTCCCAGCATTTGACTTCAGCCCAGAGGTCCACAAGCTGTCTCAAGGGGCTGGCTTTTCTGCCTGGGCCCTGTCGCTTGTCACTCTGTCCCAGGAATCAGCTAATGTTGTAAACTCACTGTGATCTTTATCATCTGCTTCCCACACTTCCCTGGAGCATCATCCACATCCAAGCAATGGCAGTGATAATCCTGGGGACTTCCGCTTGCCCAGAAACTAGGACAGTGTGTGACACATTGCAGGTGCTCAGTAACTGGTGATATAATGTTCCATGACTCTGTCACCCTGACTACAGCTTCTGTGTGTAGAGCACAGAGCTCATGCCAGGCCCTGGTTCTGGATAAATATCATTGCGAATCTTTGGGTTGGTTCTGAAACATAAATACTGTTGTGAATCCCACATGGTTAGATTAGCAACCTCAAACTCACACACGCACACACACACGTTTTCCCAACAGATGGCTCCTGTACATATCAGAAAGCCCCCAGATATGGATCAGCCAAGGTTTGACCTTTATGGCTTGGGTCCTGGTGGTCAAGCTCCTAAGGCCTAGGTGACAAGCAGGACAAGTGTTTCAGAACAGCCCCTCCAAGGCCAGCTCATCTCTCAGGGCTGGAATGCTCACCGCCTGCTGGGCCTGGGGTGCACTCCGCAGAAGGGGCGCGCTCTGCCAGGCAGGAGCGTGCTAACTGGAGTCAGATGTTGCAGCTCCAGAGACAGGGCCAGTCCCTGTGCACTTGGGGGAACTTGAAAGAATTCTGGAAGAGCCATAAATCTTGGACTGGAGCCTTTTATCAAGCTCTAATTTATCATGGTCTCTCAATTACTTTGACTGGAGAAGTCATAATCCATATGTATCGGAGATTCGGTTGGCTTGGGCCTGTTTCTCATGACGAGGGCAGCTCCTGACACAAGATTTAACTGAGGGGAATTCCACTTGGTGGCGACTTGTTCCCACATCCATCGCCCCTCTGCCGTTCCTGGTTGCTCCCCTGGCTGACATTCTCCAGCCACTTCCTCTGTTCCCCTAGGGCACTGATGCCGAACCTTTCAGAGCGTCCAATGACACAAACAGCCCGCTCCAGCGCTGTGCCGAAGATTTGCCACCCTTGCTGTAGGGGGGCAGGAGAAGAGAGCTGATCTCAAGGGACTTGATATGCAATGGGAAAAACAGACAACCAAGTCCTTGCACTGCACAGTGACACCTGCTCTGGAGGCCAAGCGTGGGTGTCCTGTGGCCACCGAAGAAGGACGCACGACCAAACTCAGGGAGATTTTGCAACCTTCGAAACGTGAAGGTGGTACGAAGGCTGGCAAAGAGACGATGGTGGGAAGTGGCAGAGAACTCGCAAGAGGCAGGTGTGGCCAGAACTGTAGCAGAGGACACTGCAGGCAGGTTGCTAAGGCTTGGGCTACAGTAGCCCCTTCTCCAAGCCCAGACACATCCAACGGGCCCACCGGGCATCTCCACGTGGGGGTCTGTGCCTGGGCCACATCCCACCTGGCATAGTCGGAACACAGCCTGTGGCTCCTTGCTTGGCCCCTTCTCCCCTGGCTCGCTTCAGTTCTCCCCATCTCAGCCCAGGCCATCACCAATAAATCAGGCCCCACATCTGCAAGTCAAACTCACCTCTTCTCTTTCCTTAAACTCTCTCAGGGCACCATGAGTCCTGCCGATTTTACCTTCCGTCTTTCCCCAGTTTGTCCTTACCAATTGTGTCCCCACCCCAGCACTCGAGTCACTGTAGTTCAAGTAGACATGCGCCTTTGCCAACTTCCTCCCCAGGAGATGGACCCCTTCCCAGCAGACGCGGTGTCACAGGGACCCCATAGCCCCCAGAGCCCTTCGCAGCTGCTTGGGAATCCACATCTACTCGTGCACCTTTCAGACCCTGGTAGTCATGGAGTCTGATGCTCATTTGCCTTGGATCCTTTGCAATGCACACTGGGCAGAGGCGGCCTTTGGAATTCAAAATCATCAAGCTATTTGTTGCCTTTTACCTAACATTTCCCTAGGTGGCAGAGGCATTCAAATTCCAATCAGCCACCACCAGATGGCTGGGGCTGTCCCTGTTGGTCACTGATGTCTGAACAGCAGTGGTTCTAGATGCTGCTGGTTTTCAGAAAACCTGCAAGGATGGCATCTACTGTAGGAATCCAAGGAGGGTCCCCAGGCTATGACCTCATGTAATCCCCTCAGTTATAACCTTGTCATGATGCACCCAAAACATAATATTTTGCATTTGTGCAGCACTGCACCTTTGTTTACCAATGATTCCAGGAATGCAGGTGAATTCTGTAAATAATCAGAAGACAAAGATAAGAATAAGCAAGTAGCTACTACGTATGAATGACTGCAGTGTGCCAGGCTCTGCTCAAATCAAGTTATATCTCTTATTTTCATCCTGATAACCACACTGGGGAGCAGATTTTGTTATTATGCCCATGTTACAGATTAGGAGAGAGGGAGGTACTGAAGAATTAAGCAGCTTGCCCAAGGCTCTATGAGTGGTCAGTGGTGTAGGTAACATTTATACCCATGCCATGGGGCTCCAGCATTTATGCTCTTAGCCAGTAATAAGAGTCGAAAATAATTTTAGTATTATCCACTGTTCTGGGATAATTTATATCTCCCTCTTCTTCTCTCTTCCTCCAAATTTTTATGTGGAAGCCCTGATTCCTGCAAGCTCAGAACGTCACGGTACCCAGATACGGGCCCTGTAAAGAGGCAAAATGAAGTCAGATGGGTTCTAATTCAGTATGACCAGTGTCCTTATAAACAGAGAAATTTAGGCACTAGGGATGCCCAAAGGTGTGTGAGGAAACAGTGAGACAACGGCCACCTACAAGCTAAGGCGAGGGGCCTCAGAGAAACCAAACGCATAGACATATTCATTTGGATTTCTACCTTGGAGAACTGTGAAAAGCTGTTGTTTAATCCAGTCAGTCTGCAGTATTTTGTTATGCCAGCCCTAGAAAAGGGATATATTCATCTCAACACTGCTGTGCAGTCTTTTAGTCTTTCATGAAACTAAGCACCTTGCAAATATGCTTGTGACCTGAGAAGGCTATGCTCCGGGAAGACAGATAAATTATAAAAGATTTGTATCCTGAGGGAATCTGTGGTCCATCTCCATGCATGGTTCTGACCTAGTAAAACAATGTAAGATGGCAAGAGATTATAAAATAGAGTGGACCCTCAAGTTAGAACCGGCCTGACATACAAACAACTTGGCTTATGACCGGAATTTTAGTTTTAATTTACAACCAAAGTCTTGAGTTACAACCTAAATTCTGGCCACTTGTGCCTGCAGATAGTCTCAGATACAGATTTAACCCTTAAAGAGTTCTGGAAGGAACATTACAATATCCAGAGAGACTTTGAAGGCTGTGTAGAGGAGCCTGAACCTTCATTGACCAACTTGAGTTACAGCCAGCCCTCAAGAATGAATTGAGTTCGTAAGTTAAGGGTTCACTATATGACCATTTCACTCATCCATTCAACACATTTTTTTTTTTTTGGTATTGGGGATCAAACTCTGGACTTCTGAGGCTGCTGAGGCGCTTCTGAGGCTGCTGGCGACACCACTGAGCTAAGTCTCCGGCCCCAGGACATTTTCATTTATACTTCTTAAGAAGAGCTAGAGAGCAGAAGAGATATGGTGATAAGAAGAAAATAAAGAGGTTTAGACTCCCAGGCTATGGGTGAAGCCACTTGGGTAAAGACGAGAGAAGTAGACCCAGGAACCAGACTTCATAGGTTCAATTCTCTGCCACCTGTTGGGCTGGGACTATGAGCAAGGATCCTGGTCTCTTTGTGTCTCTGTTGAAAAAGTGTTTACACATCCCTACTGCAGAAGTCTGCTGGCAGAACACCGGAGAGCTGTGCACAGGTAATACCCTAGCAGTGGAAGCCCCAGCATACCTACACAGCACCAGGAGCTGCAGTGAAGCCAAGCCACCGAGTCAGCGTCCAAGGCTGTAACCTCTGTGTTCCTCATAGACATTCGCCCAGGACACATCCGCAGCCCTGAGGCCACTGCAGGCCAGGGTGGGTGGGGAATGTTCCCGGGAGGAGTCAGCACTTAGCAGTCCAGTGGTGGGACTCTCCCAGTCCCTTGAGTTTCAGCTTCCTCATCCGAACAATGAGAACTGACTATTTTCCTCAGGTTTAGAGGTGTTGTAAGAGTTTGAACACAAACAGCCTTTACCTTTGCACTTCACAGGAGAGTAAATGGAGGCAACAGAAGGGGCATAAGTAGGCCAGTAGGCCACCGTCATGCGGCTAGAGAATGTCACAACACCTATGTGAATTATTTTGTCCTTCTTCTTTGTCCCTTCTTTTCTGCTAGGGATTGAATCAGGGCCTTGTGCATGCTAGCCAAGCGCTCTGTCACTGAGCTACATCCCTGTTTGTTTGTTCAATTATTTATTTATTTATTTCGATCTTGAGGCATCATTCCTTTAAATTGCATGTGGGTGGGAGTACAGGGCACATTTGGACTACACTCTTAATTGCTGGCAAGTTGGAGAAAGTGGCCAACGGTTCTTTGAGGTCAAGGCAAGTAAACTAACTGGGTAAGCCAGATCTCAGGGGACATCAGAGGGATGTCCCCTGTGGAGTCCGTGTGAAGTCCTCGAGTGACAGAGGAGTGCTCTCATTAATGCACAGGGTACCAGCCCTGATGACCCTCCAGAACACAGCTGCTGCCAGACCTCCAGACTGGGGGACACTAGACCCACCCTTCTCCATGGCTCCTGTTCCCGAGGGCTTGCCATGAGTATTCATATTTTTGATCATACTACTTATGTGTAACTGTGGGGGAAGCAGAGGAGGTGAAGCTGGTGTCTGGGAGTGGACACTTTGGCAGAGACCCCCTTGGACACCTGGAGGCCACATGAGAACACCGTCTCTCCACATCAGGCACAGCATTCCGAAACCCAAGGTCTGACAATCATGCATTAGAATTTGGCATGCTTTTCTTGTGCTGTCTGAACCCTGAGCACATTTGAGAAATCTTACTAATGTGGTGATTATGAACAAAGGTGGAAGAGGCAGATATAGCATTTTGTTGCCTTGCAAGCTCAGGGGTAATTCTGCTACTCCCCAAAGTCTGCTAATCCTCAGAGATTGTATCTGGGATGTAGGGGTGGAGGAGGAGTCTAGGTACCCATTCCCCACACAGGTGTGTGATGAATATTTCTTCTGGACTCTACACAGCACAGAGATCCCCGGAGCTTCTTGGGGTTTGCAGTGTGTTCTTCTCATGTAGCTGTCAGAGCAGGAAGGCGAAGACTGCAGGAGGGGCAGGGAGTAGAGGGGCTGAGGCCAGTGCACCCCAAGTGGGCAGTGTTTGCAGCAGAGCCAGCTGGAGACCAGGCAGGGCCTGCTGCCAGGAGAGCAGCTGTGTGTCTGGAAGCCAGAGGACAGGTGGTGCAGGCCAGCAACAGGCAGTGGCTGTGCTCGAGTTGGGGTCTGGAGTAGGACTTGGCTGTCAGGGAGACCCAGGGGATGGGAAATCTGCAAGTGAGCCAAGCTGATAGGTGGGGTGCAGGGGGCAGCTACCTCCTGACAGGTGCCAGGATGTGGAGCAGGAGGGGCACAGACAACAGCTGGCAAGCCCGAGTGGCAGATCTCTACCTGTGGCAGCCCCAGGTCCAAGGGACCAGGCCTGCTCCTGGCTGTGACCCAGTAGAATAGAGGGAGTGCCCTGTCCCGTGCAGGGCTGAGCAAAGATACAGGGTTCCAGGGAGGGACTTGGAATAATGGTGACAGTTTGGGAAGATGCAAAAGGGAGCCCCAGAAGCTCATGGGGGAGCTTGCACTGAGGTTGGCCTGAGGTTTGATCTACCCAGACTCTCCCCAGAATCCTTCGCTCATTCTAGGTGAGCATCAGGAGGTAATGGGAGCCGATGACAGCAAATGGGCAGGAATGCGGGTCAGAGAGGCATGACCTCCATCGGCCACCCACCCACGCTTGTCAGATGCCTGGCTGAGACCCCCACCTCTGACATGGGGAACAGAAAGGAGAGGGAGAAGGTGACTGTCCCGCTGTGCTCTTAGTGACTCTACATAAGACACTGTGAGGAATTGCAATTCCCCAGTTCTCAAAGCCAGCCACGGGGTACATTAAACCACATGGCGTAAGTGCAGAGCATGGCCCCAAAGAAGCAGAAACAAGGAACAGGGGACGTAAGTCACATCAATACCTTTTTCATTTCCAACGTGGCATAGACATTAAAAACATCCGTCTCCGTATCTCCAGCTGTACATTTCTGTATGCCTCCCAGAGTGAAAGATCAGCTCCAAACGGGAGGCCATGTTGGTATTAAAAGTTTAACAAGGTGCGATTTCAGAGGTGTTAACTTTTGATGGTCAGAAACAGCAGTAGGCAAAAACTTCAGGCTGGCCCACCGGGTAGTGGAGCACTTGGCCCCCGCTTCTTCACCTGCAGTGAAACGTGTGGCCAGATGGAGACAATGAGTGGAGATCAGGTGCAGCACTGGGCCAATGGCGTAGGCGCAGCATCAAGGGGATTCTTCGGATGGGCAAGCTCAGTGCAGCTGTGCTCTGCATTGTGCCGAGCGATGCTTGTGTCACATTCATAAAACCTTCTCTAACCAGTGGATTTCACCAACATGGACATCAATATCAACATCCGGGTCCCAGTGAGGCAAGCCTGACTCAGAATCTCCTAAGGAAATAACCCTCTGACGAATAGGGGTTTGGTAGTGTTTCTGAACGTGTCCAGGTGGCTGGCCTTATAGGAAAAGGGAGACAGTTGGTTGAGGGGTCAAATATTCTAACTGGCCCTAGGAAGACTGCAAGATGCCAGCCATTGTACTGGGCCCTTCATGCCCGGTGTTGGCTGCCTGATACATGCCAACATTGCCCCGTTCTTGCATTGTTTAAGAGGTGCGAGGTCCCAAGTAAGACTCTGAGGGTCTGAAGGGCTGGCTGCAGCTTCACTGGGATGCACGATGTCCCTGCATTCCTGCATCCATCCACTTGGCTTTCATTCATTTTTGGTAGTTACAAGTCCAGCCTGTGGTGTGCTCCAAAGCACAGCCTAAACTTGACTTCAGGGTCGCCTCTCACAGTGTGGCTGAGGAACCTCCTGTCACTCTGCATCTGTTTCCTCATCGATAAAATCACAGTGCCCATTTCACATGGTTTTGGGAGAATTAATTAAGGTAAGCAACTTATATAGTTATTCCTACAAAGTGAGAAATAATAATATTAACTGTATACATTAGCTGCCATATTGTACTTACTGCCCTCATGGTCAGGGACAATTCAGTGTCTCAAGTACAGCATTCTGAGCTAGAAGATAAAACAGGTAAAGTAGTTTTGTCTCTCAAGTTCTACAGCGAGAAACTGGGTTTTGAAGGAATAGTGGTGCATTGTGTATCTTGTGTTATCGTGACATCACAGCAAGGCACAAGTGCATGTCCAGTGTTTTTCCATTGCCTGGTACTTTTCTATACATATACTTCACATGGATGTGTCATATACTTCACATGTCTCAACTCATCTCATCTTTGCAAAACCCACAGAAGTCATCACTTTAAAAAAATATCTCCGGGGCCAGGGATTTAGCTCAGTGGTGCTGCCGTCTGCCTTGAAAGTGCAAGGTCCTGAGTTCAATCCCTGGTACCAAAAAAAAAAATCCATTTGAAGTTGAGTCAATGAATCTATTAGAACTTTCTCATCAATTTGATTTGTTTGAATACATAAGAGCAATATGTGTACATATGTGTAAATACCGAATAGTTTCTCTGGTGTGAGAAACTGAGAGTAATTAAGGATACACATGGATGAAATGGCCTAATATTTCTCGGATTGTGTTTCCATCACATGTCATATGAGTGTATCGAAATTTAAATTAGGGAGAAGCTTGGTGTTCGTAGAGTCTGCTAACTAACTGGAGTTTTTTTCCAGACCACTATTTGTTCAGTGTTGGTTTTGGGGATCTTTCTGAAACAAATCATATCCTCTGGTGTCTTGTTGGTTCTTGAGATGCTTTTTTAAGTTATATGGAAAAATGTTCAGTGCTTTTCAGTTTTGTTTTGGTTGAGTTCTACTGTATTTGAATATTATTGTAGTTATTTTCCCCTTCCATTGTTCTTCTTTGAATGGTTTCAATTTTTCGTATGTGTGTGTGTTTGATAATAAAGTTATTTTAAAAATTTTTTAAAAAGAGTAATATGTGTGCATATTATTCTTTATAGTCATCTAATTTTTCCCATCCTTATCTATCCAAGCACTGTAGTGTGGAAATGTTTGCTATTTTCCTGGACACTTTACAGATGAACACACTGTTGGGAGGAGTACAGGTAGTAGTCCGGGACCCCTGAGGAGAAGACAGTTCACCCCTAACTTTCATGAACTGTCCATGTCCACAATCACCATCCCAGTCTTTCTCTGAGATGTGCCCACCTAGAAAGGCAAAAAGCTGTCCCACTCGGGCTCATGGTGCTACAGTTGGCTTTGGTGGCACCGTTATTTTGACCTTTTCCTTTTAATGTAATCCATTCCTCTCAAGCTTTGTTCAGTTTCTGATCTGCTTTGCAACCCCTTTGCAATTCTTGCTGTGATCCCATATTGCATTCTCTTGTAGTTTCTGACCATGTTTTCCACACATAGATGCATTTGCACTTTTCCAAGCTGCATTTCATTTCTAACTCATAATTCCAGCTTCAACAAGTTCCCTGCATTATGCCTCTCACTTTGATCGTGCTCCCAAGCCATTATGATTTAGGATAGCCTTGGAAAACTCCACTAACCTGCTTTCTGTTCAGTAATGGCACTACAGAACGAGACCAGACCCTTCCTACCCTGTGCCTTGAGGACCAAATCCACAGACAATTAGGCATCATCAGTTTCATTGGATCTATTCTGCTTCCCAACTCAAATTATTGTCAGGCAACTGTGCTCAGCATTGCTCAGTTGAGGACTGATTTCAAGAGCTGAAAGTCCACGTGTTCCTCTGCTTTCTTCATCTGGTTTTATAAACCTATCAAAAGGGAATGATTTCTCCCTCACAGCACATGTTATTATTTATGGGTCCAGACACACTATTATTTTATGTTATGATTCTGGATTGTTCAAATGTTTCCTATATTCTTTGTTCTGTTGTTTCTCTTATTAGAAACTGTCCTTTGATTTACTGCCTTGATTGTTCTTTCTCTTCTTGCACATTTACTAGTTGTCAGGCATCTGGTGCAAAGCCCTGTGCCTTTGAGGACACAGAGAAGGACAAGACCCATGAAGCATGAAATCCCACTACAAAAAACCTAGACCAATGACACTGGCCATCTGACCGTGGAAATTTGCTGAGTGTTTCCCAATACTAGACACCGGTCAAGTCTCTTTAAATAGAACTATACTTTGTTAAAATCTCAAGAGGCAGGACCCAAAGAACATGTTGGTCAACCAAGGCTAAAGGAACTGAAGTGACTTGCTTAAGGAAGTGCTGAAGCTGGGACTTGAACTCCCGTCTGGTTCTAATGCATGTGCTCTTTGCTTTCAGTGGGCGGTGGTACTCCTCCTCCATCTTCGCTTACAGGGAAGCCTTGAGTTATCTCTCCCTCTGTTCAAAGTCATTCTTGCTCAGCCTTTTTACTAGGGACGGATCAGCTACCTCTGCAGTCTTCAGCCTCTCTCCCGAGCTGGGTGCAGGCCGGGCATCCCAAAGCCATTTGTAGTTAGTATCTCGAGCAATGAACTTCAGTGGTGTTTTTATAGCCCAGCATACAGTGGATTCAGTGAAGGATGGTGTATTGGTCAGCTTTTCCATCACTGGGACCAAACTTCTGAAACCCACCACCTAAAGGTGGAGAGGTTTATTCAGCTCTTGGTTACAGGGGATTCAGTCTACAGTTGCCTGGCTCCAAGGCAGAAATGGCATGGTGATAGAAAGCTGTTCAACTCATGGCAGTCAGGAAGCAGAAAGAACAGGAAGACCCAGAGAAACAGGAAGGGGCTAGAAGAAGAACACACCCTTCCAGGTCAAGCCCAAAGTGACCCAGCTCCTCCAGCCAGGCCTCCGTGCCTAACAGCACATTCAGCCATAAACTCATCCATGGATCAATCCCCTGACTATTACAGTGCCCCCTAATACAATCATCTTCTGAAATATTTGAGATTCATGGGAGATATTTTAGATCTAAACTCTAACAGATGGGAAAGTGAACTAAAAATGATTTGAGCTGCTCAGTCATGGGTTGATCCAGGAGACACTGCTTAGAGTTATGTGATCCTAGGGCCACCTCTTCACTTTGGGGTTTCTCAGATGGGCTAAATAATATTTATAATCTTGGCTGTCCATGCCACGAGTCTTGATAGTGGTGGTGGAGTTACAACAAGGTTGACTACAAATGAATGGGGTGAGCATGTGGAAAATTGATTTTCATGTGGTGAGCTCCAGTGCAGGATACTAGCATCCTTTTGTTCCAAGCAGTGTGGAAATACACTCAGGGCCCGAAGCTTCTGGCTTCTTTCTGGTGACCTGCATCATTCTTTTCTAGGTGTGCTTTATCACTAAATATGCAACTTGATCTCTAAAGCTCTAGAGTAGGACATTCCCACTAGAACATCTTCCAGATGCCTTGAACTCAGCACATCCAAAGTGAACCCTCAGCCTCCTCTTTCACTGCATGGTCTCCCGTACTTCCTGTCTCACTCATTAGCTCCACTCTAGTTTGGAAGTTAAAGCCCTTTTCTCACTTTCCAACCACTTCCCAGCTATGGACTGAGAAACGACCTTTCCATTAGCATCCACCTTCTTGGGTCAAAACATTGCCATAGTTTTTACCTGATTTCTTGGTTTCTAGACCTGCTTCCTCCTTCTGTTGTTGCGATCCCATGTTATCCATCCTAGTCATGCACAGCCCCATGGCTCAGAGCAGCTTCAATGCCCAAGGAATAAAGCAAAGGAAGCTCCTGGACAATGAGAGGCATTTGCAATTGTCCTGCAGTGAACCTGGAGGTGAGAGCCAGACCATCCCAGGAGAGGGAGCACTTCCATAATGAAGAACACAAGGCCTCTTTGGAAAACACCTGAGTGTCAAGCTGGCTAAAAGCCAGTTCCAAAGGCTTCTGAACCATAAGGTCAGGTGGCATCACAACAAAGGACTCCATTATTTTCAATACCAAAATCTGTTTTAGTTATGTTCTTTATTAAAAATTAATTTTATTGGTACATTTTAGGTATACAATATAATGAAATTCATCATTGGAAATTTGCACCTTTACATAATCTTTCTTGGTTCTTATCTTTCTCCCTTCCCCTGCCCTCCCTTCAACCCTCCATCCCTCCCTATTTACAAAGACTGTTTCCTTTTTTTCATTTTTTCATATTAATTCCATTGCCTTCTATGCTTTCCCCTACCCCTCCCACTTCCCCTTCCCCTTAGCCCCTTTTCTTCCTATTTCACATTATCTATTATACGTTTTAGTCCTTATTTACACTTTCAGTTTCTCACACTAGAGAAACTACTCAGTATTTACACATGTGTGCCCTATTTATTTCACTTAAGAGTATCAACTCAATGTGCATCCATTTGGCAATAAACGTCTCTAATTTCTCATTTTTTGTGGCTGAGTTGTACTCCATTTTAGAAAAAAACCACATCTTCTTTATCCAGTCTCAGGTTGATGGGCAATTGGGCTGCTTCCAAGTTTTAGCTATCACAAATTGTGCTGTTATAAACATGGGTGCACATATATCACTGTGGTATGATTCTTTTAATTCTTTGGGGAAGATTCCCAGCAGGGGAACAGCTGGGTCAAATGGAACTTCCAGACCTAGTTCTTTGAGGTATTTCCATACTGATTTCCACAGTGGTTGC